>PVJX010004023.1:0-100204 GCA_004027295.1 Dolichotis patagonum
TTTCAGGTCCCAAAGAGACAGCCTGAGATGCTGCTTTCTGGGAGACTTCCTGGGGGTGAAGGGCGGGGCTAGGGGCCCAAACAGACCTGGCCCAGATGCCGATCTCCAGGCAGTTCCCAGTCCCAAAGAGTCGCGCCAAGATGCCCAGGTATCTGTTTTTGAGAATTGCACTTGTCCACAGAATCCAGCTTCTGTGTCACAATTCAGTGCCACAAGCTTGGTTGCCAGAATCATATGCTAAAATGGAGTTTGTGTACAAAATTGGTAGTAAAGATCAACAGCTGTGAAGAGAAAGGGGAAGAAAGGATTTGACAGAGAAGTACAATGCAGCTGATGCCTAATCTATTGAGCAGCTGTGGAGTAACAATTATTCATCAGCACATCCCACATAGGCTCAAAATGGCCGGCCATGTGCCCAGCACACAAGTCAAAAGCTAGTTGATGTCAACTTGCAGGGTTATTTTGTCTGATTGGTTGTTTAGTTCTTCCATGCTGAATAGTCTCTAGTGGACATTAATACACAACACACACACACACACACACACAAACTTTCATATATATATATATATATATATATATATATATATATATCCTACAGAGAAGATGTTATTTTGAGCATTCATTTAAATTATTTAAATGCAGTATTTCACAAAACAAATCAGAAAATTCTTATATTAAAGATAGTTCATAAACTTCCTGACAGTGAGGCACTGAAATTAAAAATGAAAAACATATGTAAAAAAAAGCTACAATAAAAGTTGCTTGAAAATTTAAAATTTTTCTGGACCAACTCTTCAGCCAAAAAAATACATCTATCCAAAAACTTCAAGGAAAAAAATTTAAGCCAGCAATGGTGGTGCATACCTGTAATCCAAGCACCCTGAGAGTGTGAGGCAGGTGGATCATAATTTCGAGCACAGTTTGGGCAACTGGTGAGACTCTGTCTCAAAAGAACAAAACAAATAAAAAAATGGAAGTCATAACTCAATCAAAATATCATAGTCTCAATCCCTAGTACTGGAAAAACATATAGGTAGGAAATAGTCTTATTCGTGGCCTCATAAATGATAGTCTTGAACTACACAACCTCTTTCTTACTCCACAGCCTTCATTTATGAAACTTGTATGAATAATGAGAAATGAAATGACAATTTTGAGTTACTACCTTCTGTTAGATTATAAATTTCTTGAAGGCTGAGTTGTTTCTTATTGCATTGACTTTTCTATAGATCTGAACATAGAAAAATATTCAGGAGACATTCATTGAGTTGAACCAATTGTACCTGTGCAACTACCAAAAACTACAGTTCTAGCATCCACACTAAAAAACAAACAAACAACGAATTGACAAAGATTTTAAAATTTCAAATCATTCCAGTTACAAAGGGAAAGATTCATAAATTTGGTATTGCATGAATCTCAAGTATAATTTTTATAATAGTAAGATTTTCACTGATAATATTTAAGAAACATCTTCAAATTGTTTCAAGTTAATTAAAATGCCTTTAAAGAGCTCTAGAGTTCAAAGAATGTACACTTAAAACTACTCATCCACAGCATTTATGTAGCTTTAAAAAATATTGGAATGTCTGTTTTCACCGATCACTCTTTTCAAGCAGCAGAAGCTTGGTTTAGAAAAAATGATTTTTGTGTGCATCTGGCATTAAAAAAAAAAAAGCAGGAGTATTTTCCTGATAATTGTCATTCTCTTTCTTTACTATGTTTTCTGTAATGTGCATGTATGTTCATCAGGAACATCTTTTAATTTTGCAAATGATCTGCATGACTCAATAAAAAAAAAAGCAAGATAATTTTGAGTACCTAACTGGTAATGTTTTAAAATATTCCTTGGGCTGGAACAATTAGATGTTTGAATTACTTACTGTGAATGCTAATGTATGAACACTTTTCTCATGTTCCACATTCATCTCTCTATATATAAACTATTTAAGTCACAGTATAATTATGGAATATGTTAGTAGAAGGAAGGCACAGTGTTTTATCAATGCCTGTGAGCATCATTTACATTAGCATCTGTCACAGAATTGGTTTTAAATCTTATTTCTAGAGGCTTAAAGTCTGAGGGTCATAAACATCAGTATTTTTAGACTCTAATGTCTTAGGACTAAACCTATTTTTTATCCTCTTTTGTTTCAGTGCAGTTTTGAATGTATCTAAAGGTATGGGTTATATGCCTTTCTAATTTGTTAAAAGCTTTCTTTCCAATTTCGTTAGTTCTTTTTTTGCTAAGTTTTATTTTGTGTTTTTTTCTTGCTAGTTTCCTTGTTTGTATTTCTTTTAAATATACAGAATTAGTTCATAGATAGATAGATAGATAGATAGATAGATACATGACTTTTAACATCTGGCATGTGACCTGTCAGATATTTGATAACAAAATATCTTTTCTGGAATGCGGACACGTGGAAACAGGTTTACCAGCATTGCAATTGGTCCGTCAAGTTTATAAAGCCACACCATGTGTCACCACGTTATTACAGATATCTGGGCAAAAACAAAACAATAAAGAGCTAGCCTTTTAAGTAAGCTCATTAGATTTCCTTTTTTCATTTAAAAAGAATGAGGAATCTACAATATCTCTATGCATTTTGTACAGATAAAAATGTTTGAATCCTCAAGATTACAAGGGAAGAGAGAACATGACAATTATATATTCTTTGATATGTTTATATGTTTCATCTGATTATTTTAATTAATATTAAATAGACCCCAAAAGTTCAGTTCAGAATTTGGATCAATCTAAGCTTCTTTCATGACAGTTGATAGTTGACTAGGGAAATGCAGTTTATCCATCGCAGTCCATCTTGCAGCCAGTAAAACTGGTGGCTGTGTAAGGAGGGGACTGAGGTAGCTGGGGTCAAGGTTCCTAAGGCTTGCCTCCTTCCTCCTTTCTTCTTTCCATTCTTATTCCTTTTCTTGGATCCTAATCAGGCACAATAGGGGAAGAAAGAAAACAACATCTATTTAAGATTAAGTTTTTGGCTAGCACAGTTTTGCAAAGTGGTCACATATGGGAGAACAGAGCAGATACATAAATATATCAAGAAAAATGTGTTTAGTCACCATGAAAGAAGGAAGTTAAATTTGAGATACCAGTGATATCAGTATGAACTAATAGCTTCTAGGTAGAAAATTAATGTAATATAATTTTTTCTAACTTTGTCTTCTGAGAGGGTCAAGAGCAATGATTATTTTTGTAACAGTGAACATGTTTAAGGATTATCCTTTATTTAGAAGGTTTGTATTAGTCAGCTTTTCTATTGCTGGACTCAACATCTGATACTTACAACTTAAAGGAAGAGTGCTTTAATTTGGCTCATGTTTTAAGAAAATTCAGTTCATGGACAGCTGGCTCCAAGACAGAATCATTGTAGGGTAAGCATATAGTGGAGGAAAGCTGCTTAAGTTATGGCAACCTGAAAGCAGAGCAGGGGATCATTGTGTGGGATCAGACATGAACCCTAAACCCAGCCTTTCATGATCCACTGAGACACACCTAGAAGTGTGTTCCACCAACCCCCCAGGCAGATCCCAAAGCCAAGAAAGTTGACACTCTCTTCCTGATTGCAATAACATACAATTATGAACCAAGACCTTTCTTAATCAGTTATTACTAATTATCATTAAGCTTTTGTAACATCATAAATCCTGTTCCAGGTATTTCTCCAACAAGTACATGAAAAGGTGCCCGATGTCACTAATCATTAGGAAAATGCATCAGAGTCACAATCAAGTGCCACCTCACACATGTCAGGCTAGCCATTATTTTCTAAAACAAAATAAAAGCAAAAATTTTATAAATATATATATAAATATAAATATATATATATATATATATATATATAGAGAGAGAGAGAGAGAGAGAGAGACAAGAACTTGGAGACATTGAAGCCTTTGTACATTGTTGGTACAGTTACTATGGAAAACAATATGGAGGTTCCTCAAAAATTAAAAATGTACCTACTTTATGATATAGAAGCCCTACTTCTGGGTATTTATGTAGAAGAACTGAAAATGGAATCTCAAAGTTACATTGTACTTCTGTATTCACTCACTACAGCGTCATTTGCAATAGCCAAAGTGTGTAAACTACCCAAGTGGACATTGACAGATACTGGCTACAGAAAACAGGGTGTATACATACAATAGAATACCATTTGGCCTTTAATAAAAGGAAACTATGCAATATGGACAATATGGATAATATTGAAATAAGTTAACTACAGTCAATTAAAGGAAGATAAATATTGCACCATTTTACTTCTATGTGGTATCCCAAATAATCAAGTGCATGGTATCAAATGGAATGGCTTGCTGTCATAAAGAAATACCAAAGGTTAATGTACAAAATAAAACTATTCTTGCTTTTGAACATATGCTAAAGGTTAAGAAAATTAAGAGAAGATTGAGAAACTCTTGTAAATTGAAATAGACTGAACAAAAATTGAACTATAATACATGTTCCTAAATTGTATGCTAAATTCAAAAATGATATTGTTGGAATAATTGGTAAAGTTAGTGGATTCTGAGGATTATATGGCAATATTAGATCACAAATAATTTTAATAGCCTTTATATACAGAGTCTTCCAAAAAATGTATACACACTTCAGCAGTTCACATGCTAAAAAATATCTAGAAGCTAACAGACACCACTCTGAGCACCTCTTGTAATTGTAGAAGTCAAAGGTGACTTGTATTCTCATGATGTACCAATAAATTTAGGATTAAAATATTATACAAGTTTTTCTTTACCTGATATATACATTTTTGGCAGTATTTGTCTGTATCAATGTATGAATGACAATGTCCTTATTCTTAAGAAATGTACACTGAAGGATGACGGGGAATTCAAATTAATTATTAATTTATTCATAAAGGTTATACAGGAGCACAGTGATTTATCTCACTAACTTATACATACATTTGAAGATTTTTAAGTTACTTTAAAAAGTAAAAAGTAAAACAAACAAAAGACTATGACCAAAATTTGATGTAATATTTTAAATTCCAAGGTCGGAATGATAAGAACAATGGGAAAGTTCACATGAGCCACTAAGAGAAGATGCTTCCACACATCTGGTGACTGTTTGTTGATTTCATTAAATAATCCTGCCCAGAAAGGGATAGTTCTGTCATTTCTTTAACCTGAAAATGAAGTCTATAGAAAACCCAGGATTGCAAATCTCCAACTATCTTCCTCTTGTCAGTTGCATTGCAGGGATTTCTAGCTTTCACCTAATATCAAACTTCCCTTTTTAATTTTTCTTGTAGTAAGACAGAAACAACAATTACCTCTCAAAATACTAGGTCTTTTAGAGGCATCAAACTTGAAAATTAAATAGATTTTTCCATCACAATGCTTAAGAAATGGAACATTTTGTTTAAGGAAAATCTGCGTTTATGTTGACATGCTATAGTGTATTTTTGTGAAAAAAAAAGTACTATTGGTACATCTTCCTAATATTGGGGGGAAAATGAGTGAAGGAAAATTCCTGAATAAAACTTTTCTTAGGGATATCTTTTAGTTCCTTTAGTAATATAAATTTCTGTGGAATTGCCCAATTCTTAATATAGACCACCAGAGGTTGCAGTATTTTGAGTAACTGGCATCAAGTCATTTGATTAGCACTTATCTTTCCTAAAATTTCCAAATAATAATTTAAATATTCTGGTTAGCTAGACTGTAGATTGAAAAGCAAAGGAAAATATGGATTATATCATTGTTCTATTATTTAAGATTCTGACTGCATAAATTTGCTGATTTTACTTAACTATTTCAAAGTAATTTTATCATGTGCAAGCAGATTATCTAAGTCTTACTTTCTTTTTTAATTTTTAAACCAACTTTTTGAATTATTTATTAACCTAAAGGTCTACAAGTATGAGCTAAAACAAAGATATTTAAATTAAAACAGTCTGTCTTGATTCCCCAGGAAAGAAATGAACTAGCATTCAAATTACTAACAAATTTAATTATTCAATCCAGGTGTGAACCATCAAAAGTTTAGAGAATGCCTCAGCTTTAAGCAAGTACTTTGCATTTGCATGAAATCATAATGCCATCCATTTCTGATAAAGGATACAGGTTCAGAAAACAGTCAGCATTAGGGTACAGTTACATTATTTTATTTGAGTATAAATTCCCAGAACATTAAAACTACCTGTGTTGGACTATATAATATGTATCATCCATAAAGGTATTGAAAACAGCCAAGACTTTTCACCAGTCTTTTTCCTTCATTGTTAGAATTTTCCCAATTGACATTTTTTGCTAAAACTATAATGAAATAAATAAACTGGAAATATAGATTATAGAAATAATCTATATCTGTAACCACTACTTACTCCTGTTATTTTTCAGATTTAATGAAAGTGCTCAATATAGCTTTCATGGACTTGTGTGGCTGTTGGTCCTCAAAATAATAAGTCAAGGCTCACAACGGCACATGCAACTGTCAAGATTATAATTACTTTTATATTGATTTAAATCCAGTAAAATATTAAAATATTTTGTCTCCTGGAGAATGACTTGGAAACGTACTAGTTAAGTTGAAAGTTAGGACAGAGATATTATTAAAATTTTAATTTGGGCCAAATATCTATCTTCATTATTGTGGTGAATCTTTTTAGAGCCTTTAATAAGGATAAGAACCAGTCAGGAAATATTTTGGAATTTATATCTTGATTCTATTTCTGCACACACTAAGATTGATTTATCTAACATCTAGTTAGCTAGACATGCCACTATGAGTAATATATACCATATGCAAGTAGTACTGTTTATGCATACTATTTGTAAATACATATTACTTATGAGTAATAAAGGCATTTATTGTAATGCCTTTTGGTTTTGATTGCTTAGCTTGGTAGTTCTAAAATATTGCTGTTATTTTTTAAAAGCATTATATAATTTGGTCTACTTCTTTCATGCTACCAATTTTTCTGTATTTCAAGATAAGATTTTATGTTGAATATATGTCTCAAAAGAGAGATTAAATTACCTAAGTTCATTTTTTATCAGAGAAAACAAATATTTGCCATATATAAAACACACTCTCCTGAGTTCTGAGCAGTGGAATTTTATAATTCAGGGCAAGGGCTCATTGAGACACTGAATTGAGAGCCAGGACAGATAGGTTGCTTCAGCGGCAGTTTATACCAGAGTCACACTATAGTGCCCTCCTGTGGAGGCTTGGCTAAAACTTCACCCCGTGGCCATGAGGACGATTTTCCAAACTAAGTGGCAAAGTCAATGACATTCAGGATTACTGCAGCTCAGTATAGTCCAGTCATCTCTTAAAATTTGTAAATAGAAATTGCTTTCAAAATACGAAAAGCACTTGATCTCAGATTTTCAGTACAAAATACAGATTGAGGAATGTCAGCTTTTAGTGTCCATTTCTTAATGATTTTATTGAAATGAATTTTTCCTTAATTTTTACTTAAATAATTAAATGGAAAGAACATGATCAAATCCCCAAGTAGATAAATTCCTCAGCTAAGACACATTTAGATTCATGTAATAAATTCAGCTTGCTGATTAGAAGCATCAGCTATAATATTTTTAAATTACAAAAGAAAAAAATAAAAGCTTAGAATATATATTCATTGCTATACATCAAAAATATTCAAAAGGTGACTTTTTTCAAACTATTAGGCTTTTCCTCTAGTCTAAGCAATAATATTGTCTGAGAATATATTAAGGTTACTTATGAGATATTGATGTATTTCTCAATGGTTCGGTTCCTTTGCTTTCCTCTCACTCTAATCCCTCCTTTTCTGCTTAATTTTAAGGGTATGGAAATATAAACTTCCCCATATGTTACATACACACACCTATGCACACACACGTACTCATATATATACCCCAAACCTCTTTATTCTTCATGCACATACATAAAGTTTCAATATATACACAAGTCTCAGATTGGTCGATTTAGGTGTCTGATATTTCCTGTTATAGTTGCTGTTTTTCTGCCTCAGTCTACTGTTTCACAGCCTAAAAGTCTCTAATTTGGTAAGGATCCCTACTAACTTCACAAAAAATAAACCCTTCCCCCTTCCTTCAATAGGAAATTAAATAGGTGTTAAGAACCACCAGACGCTAATTAAGAATTTTTCAAGAAGGAGGCCTCTTAATGAATGTTAAGAAAAAAATCAGAAAGCTACCAGCAACATTTTTTGTCAACAGAAAATACAATGAATTTTGTCTTTTCACATAAATCTCTTAAAATCTGTCTCCTGTAAATGGGAAGGGGGAAACACTGGTATTTCAAAATTTAAAAGTCTGTAATTGTAGACTGTTAGGTACCTGGCAGTGTTCATAAATGGAGAAGTAAGTGGAGCTTTTCTGAAGTCATAGCCGTGATAAGGAAAAAGAAAGTATGAGTGTTGGGAAAAATGTTGAAATAAAAACAAAAATAGGATGAGAAAACAAGCAGAAGAGAAGGTAGTGGTGGTTTCCCTTAGTAAAAATGACTTAATTAGCAAGACTAGATTAGATTAGCAGCATAATTGAGAAACTCAATCTAACCTAAAAGTAACCTTAACATTTTAAATAATGAAAGCTTTGTACTGAGCATTCTGTGTTCCAAAGAGACTGCAGAATAATGAAATTCTCCAGGACCAGGAATATATGGAATTATTGATAGGCAAAGGTGAAATTAAAGGTGCCTCTATAGATCTAAGATCAGTAAAATAAATGTGGTTCCCAACTAAATAATGTCCCTCCAAGGAATGCAGAATGAACTCCAAAGAGCCTTGAAAAGTGAGCTTCTCTTGGCTCCAAAGCTAACATGTATGTGCGCTTCAGAAGGCTAAGTCAGCATCAGCCAAAATGTAATCTGCTGTCTTTCTAGACTGCAAAACTGTCTCAGAGTAGTCCTCTATCAAAAGCATCAAAGTCATCCAGGTGGCATCGTCTTAGCCTAGATCATTATAATCCTGAAATTCGGAGTCCTTGGTTCCCACCACAAGCCTCTGTGCAGCCAGAATGAGAACGGTGCAGCCAGTTTCCCATGCAGCTTAACCATTCCCTGCTCTGACTTCCTGGAGCGTCTGCTGCTGAAGAGAGGTCCTCAATGCCAGCCCTACCTTCGAGGAGCTCTGTGTGTAACTTCCAGTGTCATCATTATTTACCAGCAGCTTCCTTTCAGGAAACTTTTTTTTCAATCTTAGATTACTTTTCCCCTGTTTTACTGCCTCTGTCATATAAGCCACAGCAAAAACTAGTGCAAAGGCTTGAAGAGAGTTGGAGAAGAGAAGAATGAGTGACCAAGAGAGAGAAGTAAGGGGGAAAATGGAGTGGAATGGGCACCATCGTTTTTTTGGGGTTTTTTCCCCCAGTCTTTCCTATATCCCTTTCCTTTAACAGCTTTGCAATACAGTTGTTCAGAAATCCCAGCAGGGATCTCGGTACCAGTACTGTCACCCAACCTGGTTCCCCTAGAGCTCTTTGAAAAAGAGACTATTTATTAATACTCCTCCACTCCCCACTGCCAGTAGAGTAAGACTTAACACCTTCTAGTTATTAAAAGCTTCACGATTTTGATGGCTGCAAACCAGTAGATTAAACCTTGTTGTAACTGAGTATAATTTGCTAGCATTAAGCCCACCTGCCAGCTCCTCCTCTAAGGAGATGGGAACACAAGAAGCATGATCTATTATTATACAGTTAGGAAGCACATCAAACTAAGGACAATACCATCTCTAGTAGTGTATCTGCGTTGTCTCCCAACATGCATTTCTGGCTTTCCTCTTAGATGATTTTTGGCTGGATGAGCCATTAAATGGAAAAAACACTTCATTCCCCAACCCATTAGTCAGTGAACTTAGCCAAAGTTAAGTTTTGCCTGATGAGATGTGAGTAGAAATAATGTGTGACTTTAGTTTTGGGTTTTTTCATTTGTTTTTCCAGTGCTGGTGAGCCCTGGGAATGCTGAGCTATATTCTCAGCCCACCCCACCCTTTTCTTTTGTTGATGACAAAATCTCACTAAATTGTTCAAGCTGGCTTTAAACTTGCGGTCCTCCTGCCTCAGTTTCCCAAGTAGATGGAATTGCAGTCATATGTCACTGCGCCTGACATGAGGTATGTAACTTCATGAAAATGTCCTGTAAGGAAAGGAGCATACTCTTGTTTAGTTGGTGTGCTTTGTTTTGGTTGTTGTTTTTGTTTTCGTTTTACCTGCCTGCTTTACTGGCTGGCACGTGGAAAACACAGAGGTAGGTGGTGCAGCCAATTTGGACCATGGTAATCTCCAGAGTGGAAACCAGCAGGGTAGCAGCCAGAGAGAAGCAGCCTAGAAACCGAAAGACTGAAAATGCAGAACCACAGTAGCAGCTCTGTGCTAGTTATTTCTAGACTGCTAATGTGAAGGCAAAATAAAATAGAATCTTGTTAAATCTTCTGGAATTTTGGATTTTCTCTCACTTTAACACTTCATGGTATTCAAATACACTAGCGTCATTACTTTTATATTGTTAACAAACACGTACTACTCACCTAACTTTTTAAGTATTTAGTGACAGCCCCAGATAATCAAACTATATCAAATTTTCTGCTTTCAAAAGTTAATTTTTTCTGGGGTAGGGGATACAGCCCAGTGGTAAAACATTTTCCAAACATTCTTGAGAGCCTAAATTTAAGCCCTTGCATCACACACAGAAAACATCCTATAACCCTAATATAAAAATTATTACACCTAAAGAAGTATTTAGCTAATAAATTTTACAGTAGTTTGAACTTTATTACAAACTATATTAAGAGAATTATAATTTTGATAATATTACACAACAGCTATTTATGTTCAAGGGTGGGTAATGTGAATGTTATATATGGCACACATACACACACTTATACATACGGCTTATTTGTACACCAAGGCCTCATTACTCTTGGCACACAAATATAACTGCTTTCACTAGGGTGGAGTTTGATTTTGGCAGCATTTACTGTGTATATGCAAATAACCATTGCTAATTATAATGAAGTTTGTTTTTTTGTTTGTATCATTTTGCTTTTCTGTCATTAAAGTAGATCCAGTCTCTACTTGTAACATTTTATTAGTATCTCCAGTTATTCTTCCAGTCTTTTTCAACAGAAGTTCTTGAAGAAACTAAGAAAATGATTAACTATTTTCTTCATTTTCTTAAGGATAATATATAGCTAGTAAGTTTCCAGATGCAAGGGAGAGGAGTTAATTCATTACGAGTAGTGGATGCCTTGGGCATGAGTGTAAAATTGTCTAAGACCTTTGCTTGGAGGACTGAGAATCTTTATCACTTAAAAATGATATCTATTTAGCCAATATTCTGCAATTCACACTACTCTCAAGTTGAGGCTGGTTTTCCCACTAATTCATCCAAATTAATAATATGTAATAGATATGAAAGTGGCTTTACTTCTTTAGGAATTCAAGTTAATTTTTGAACTCTGTCTTTGGTGCTTTTTTTTTGTACCCAGAATCTAACTTTATCTTTGTTAAGAATTCTCACATAAATGTTACAAACAGCAATTTAGTTTGCAGGTGTTAAGCATGAGACCGGTATGATAAAAACAGTATTTTGAGCAAAGTTGGCAGTGTTGCACACAACATTTTGAAATTAAAGTGATTAGGGGCAGAGAGACTAATTAAGAAGTTAAAAAATAGAGAAATTATTAAAAATTGCTAGAATGGTAATGGAAAGAAAGGGATAGATGTAAGAAACAGACATTATGAAAGAAATTTAACATGGAAATAGGCCAACCATTTGGATAAGAAAGACTAAGAAGTTAAGATGATCCAAAATCTGCACAGAATTAAGCAAATGTATATGAAAAAGTAATTGTGTCATTAATATGATAAAAACCACTGTTTCATAATTACAGGGTTGTTGCGATGAGTTTAGTGTTAAATACATGAAAGTTAATATGATATGGGAATGAAAACATATAAACTTCCTACAAACATCTAGAGACCGCTAGATAAGCATACATATGTTTAAAAAAGTCATAGTGGGGGAAAGGAATTCTTCTAATGTATGTCTAGACATATATGTACAGGAATGTTTTCTGCTATCATCAACTGTGGCATCATCATACAAAAGTTCCAGGTGTAAGGTTATATTCCAATGTGAGTGAGTCTTCTGGTGCTAAGCTCCGGACATGTGTGAGGACTGGAGGAGAAAGCAGGTTTGAAACATAGAACTTGCAGTTAATCTATGGAAAAATTCTACTAAACATCAGCTGTGTGAAAAGCTATTCAAGTCTTGCTAGGAGTTAAATGACATTTTAAAAACTCTAAGATATATTTTTGAAGCCTTGGATTAAAAACCAAAGTGCAAATGAAATGCAAACATTTTATTCAATAAATTTTAAATATACTATTTTAACTGTAATTTGGACAGACTTTTGGAATGTTTTAGAGCAACAAGTGATTGCAACTTCTGATCTGAATATATGTGCAAGGTACCTTTTGTCATCTTAAAATTGGCTTAAGGATTGAGAAAAATCAAAACATAATGGAAGATGAAACGAGCAATACAAATGGGCTTTGAAATCAGTAAATTATTGTGAGAGCAAGAGGTAAATTGCAACTCCCCCCAAATTCACATCATAATAGAAGTATTAATCCAATTTAAAGAGATACATTTTAAATAGAAACAGTGAATTGGCTTCTAGATTGGTTGATGATTCAATTAATAGAGAAAAATAAGTCGTATAACATTGGGAAAATTTCTGGCATGCATTTTAATAAAGATTAATATAAATATTTAAAAATTATAATATGCCTCCAAAATAAGAGCATCAATACAGATTGGTTAATAACTGTCATTTCTTCAGAGAGTAAAGAGTTTTAAATTCTTCTCTGAGTAAGAGAACCTGAAAAGAACCATAGCTTTTGCAGTTAATGGATGAACATGGGCAACTTACTAAAGGCTTCCAGAAATTTGACCTCAATCCTATAATATGCATGATATCATCAGTGATAAGTTGTGGGACTGCCCCTTTCTTAAATAAATATTAAAAATATCTCCATTAACAAAACTAGAGGAAACAATGAATAATTCTATTTTTTTCCACTAGAAAGTAATATTACACTATTATGTCTGAAGAGCTGAATATGAAGTCTAAAAATAGAGTAAAATGTATTATAGATATGGACTGAGCAGTCAATTTTTAATTTAAATTTTAATTTTGTTCTGCTTGTAAAATTTAGCTTTTTAATAAATGCAATTTATTGTCGATTTTTAAATTATTTTTGTGTTCACTTTTGAACTATATATTCAATTTTATACCTAATTTTGCATCATGAATTAGCTTTAGGTCTCAAAAATCTGTTCTGGTTGTTCTATATACATGACTTTAAGTAGATTAGAGGAAGTGGGGAGGTGGAAGATGACGGCTGTGATCTGAGTGTTCCTGTACTTGGAAGAGATGGTGGCAGGGAAGGCAACGAGAATTCAGTTTCAGATACATTTCACAGCTGATCTGACAAAGCTTCCTGAGGAATTAATGCAAAAGGTGAAGGAAAAAGAGGAATCAAGGATCCCCCCTGCCCAGGTTTTAGGTGTACAACTTGGAGGATAGTAGCACCACTATTACATGGAAGAATGAGAAAGGAAAAGGTTTAAGAAGAGTTCTTCTGCGTAGGACATGTTACATTTGACATGTGTACTGTGTTGCCCTGCATGCTGCTTATCATATGACACACAGTACTGCAGTCCCACTGTAACCTGCAAGACAGCATGTGCATAAGATTTCTCTCAATTAAACTTAACCTGTGTTGTACCAAATATATGCATGATTCTTTACCAAAACTGAATTCAGACCTCTTGAATCAATCTAACTATGCACACACACACACACACACACACGCACACGCACACACACACACATGCACACACACGCACACACACACAAATCAAGTATATAAAAACTCAAACTTAGAATGAGACAGACTAGAGTTAGCACTGTTAGTTCTTTCACCTGCTAATTAGAGGTCCTTGGAACATTAGCATAACATTGCAGAGCCTCTTATTCCTTTTCTTAAAATAACAATGATTATACTCAGGATTTTCACAAAGTTAAAAAAAATACAGGGCATGCAAAATTTTATTACAGTACCCAGCATACATTAACACCCAATAATGATAAGATATACTTGCATTTCATTTTCTTGCCAATGCTGTACAGAGAATACCTGTAACATAGGTATCACAAAAATCAATGTGCTAGAAAATTTTAAAAGGAGAGATCATATTTGCAGCATATCTTAAATAATTTGAGAAAATGATAATAGGTTCCTGAGGTCCTCTAGTCCTGAAAGGGGGAGGGGAGACTAAAGGCACTGTGAGCAAAAATAGAATGAATTTACCCAATTCTTTACTGCACTATTTAACCTCTGCTTTCTTAATCATATGCACAGCAGGGGAAAGGATGTGCTAAAACAATTCATGTGTCATGAACAAAGCAGCCACAGATTTTAGCTCAAAAATCACACTAGGAAAACCACCAGTTGGAAGTAAAGTAATAAGGCCAAATTTATTTTTTTAATTGAGTCTTGAGTTACAAGCAGCCCTTTAATTACATTAATCAAGCAAGCTTCCTCTCAGCAAATGATGAGGGATATACATTGTTTTAACTTTTGCTAAATTTTTTTTAATTGCCGGATATTATTTGGACATAGGAGAAATAAGCCCTTCGATTTATTTGTATTTTTTTCTTCTATGTTTTCAATATAACTCTAGAAAAAAAAACCTTACACCAACTTCTAGCCATGATTTATTCTGCAGGACTTTATCATTTGAAATTTAAAACATTTACAATATTTTCAAACATTAACACTCCTCAACCAGCCTTTATTTTATTGTTGTTCGATGTTAATACTCTAATTTTTATTTCCATTTTAATTTTCTATATTTGTTCCCAAGAAAATTCACACTACTAATTAAATGATTGTTAACTGGCCAGTTATTTAGCCCGTTTAACAGATGGAAATCCTAAAACTCCCAGGAGCTGAAAGTACCAAGAGATCCTTTAGTCATTAAGTGCCAAAGCTAGAACTGTACACAGGCGTGTTTGACCACACATCCTCACTAATGCAGCATGCATCTTTTGTTCTGGAATATTCTTCTTGCTCTCTTATTAAGTGCCAAAGCTACAACTGTACACAGGCCTGTTTGACCACAAGTTCTCACCAATGCAGCATGCATCTTTTGTTCTGGAATATTCTTCTTGCTCTCTTCTTTTGTACATGTTCCTTTCTTTTCCTGTCTTTCTGGGAATTTTCTCTCCCTGTCCAACCCTGTCTGCATGCTAACTATCACTTGTCCTTCAATATTCAACACTGGCACTTTCTCCTCTTTAAGTTTTCACCAAATCCTTGATTATGACCCTCTCATAATAATGAATGGGCTTTGATTTTTCTACATTTTTAGGATCCTTACATGTATTTCTAATAGTTACTTAACTCTGAAATGTTTCTGTGTCATCTTGTGGGCTCTCTATGAATCCCCAACAACCTGTTACAGAATTGGCTCGTAGTGCTTGCTCAATAAATGAGAGATTTCTCAATATAGATCTCCTTGTTTTCTGAAAAGAATTATGACAGCTGTGAGGAACTGCTGAGAGTTCAGCTTGACTTTTGAAGAGGTAGAGAATTTATAGTGGAGGGCAGGAAGGGTGTTAAAATTTAAAGTGAGTTATTTCAAATAAGCCCTGAATTAAAATGTCCAAATTTTATCATTACAGGAAATATAAAGATCCTTAATTTATATTTCTATCATTGCCTGTCATTGCTTTGATGATGCATTAAAATAATTAGCATTTTACAGTAAGGGCCCAAAGCTTGCACATTCAACATTTTATATTTTTTAGTCTTTAAAAATGATTATTGCTATGTAGTTTACACTTTGCCCAAACAAGTATGACAAGCATTCTCTTTTTAATCAGTGCCATCAAGTAGCCCGGCAGCAACTCATTTGATCACATATTTCATAAATGAGACTAGCTTGAGACAGATGATGTTCCTTTTGGTTTCAGAGAAATGCGAGTGCAGTGGATGGTGTGCTTGTGTTGCACTGGTGTATCAGCTTTCTCAAGCTAGGAGGTGCTGAAGACCCACAGCGACATTCTACAGAAAGCGAGTCACATCAACCCTGGCACTTACTGCCCAATGGCAACCATTAACCACCTCAGGCCCTACCTGGGGGGGGATATATATGTGTGTGTGTGTGTGTGTGTGTGTGTGTGTGTGTGTGTACACAAACAGTGGGAGACTTAGTAACTAAGACTAGAGGCAAATAAGACTTGTAATTCAATAAAATTGAAATTACATATGAAAAACACATTGAGGAAAACGTAAAGCTGTGAGTTTTCATTTCAAAGTGTGTGCAGATTTATATTTTAGTAGATCATCCATTTGCTACTCTTTCCTTGGATTAATAGCTGGTCCTTTGAAAGTTACATTTCAGTACTATTCCTGTGTATACATAGTCTACATATTTGTCAAGAGCTTTGGTAGAAAAAGACTATATAAATGTCAGTAGTTATTAGTTTTTAGATTTTGTTGTATTTAGCTATCAAATGTGTTTTTCATAATCTATCACCAAAAGTCTGTATACTTCAAACTATAAACATTTTAAGTAAAACTAACCACTGACCAAAAACATTTCTTCTGTTCTTTATAATCAAATTAATATTTATCAGAAATAAGCAAATATGCTTAAATTTTCCAAGAGCCAAATTTATTCTGACATATCTTGGTATTCCAGGTTCTTTATGCCACTTTCCCTCTGCTTTGGGTGATTCCTCAGAGGGGTAGCTAGAGGACAGTAGTGTCCACCCACATAGCCACCACATGCTTCCTTGCTTTTCTCTTTGTCAGACTGCCTCTTGACTTGTATAGAACTGTATTTAGTTGTCAGCTAAATACAGCTCGACAAACTCAACAGTCCTTTACCCTAGCCCAAGTGTAGCCATTTTCACAGTGTCATAATCACTTACAGGAAAATAATGTATCCTTACCTCCAGACTGTAATCCCCCCTGAGGGCAAAATTCCTGTTTATGATGTATCTAGAACATAAACTGTGCTCAGATCAATTGAACTGCACCAAAATCTAAGTCTTACACAAAGTCAGAAATATGTCCAGTATAAAGTTACTTGCAGAGTGTCATAGCAAATCTAGTAAAATGATTTTTTTTTTACTTTTTCTTAAATGGGATTTCAAGTTTCTTTATCTTTTCTTTTTTTTTAAATCCAAAGTGTTTGTAAAAAGTAGAGATTGGTAAGACGAAACAGTTGTGTTGGCCTACAGCTGGTTTTCTAAGATAGGGTTTGAGTCCCAGTTTAGGTTAAAAACCATGATAGATTTGAGAACTTTTTTCCACATGTTTTATTCACTAATGCATATTTCAAAGACCACACAAATTCCCATGTTTGGCATTGATTCATAAGAATGAAAATAAGTCAAAATGCATTGGCAGAGCTACTTAAAAGAGTCAACAAAACGCAGGCCTATGTTCTTTCAGGCCCAGGCCCACAACATTAGCCCTTCATTTTTATGAGTACTAAATTTTGCTCTAGTTTTAATAATAATAACAATAAATACAATAATAAAATGTTGTTTATATAAGAGCTTCATCTTGTTAAAAATGCACTGAGACTCACGAAGCTTTATAGGACCAAATTTATGCTCTCTTTAGTGATTTAAAGGTGAAAATTTCATGTGATTCATTGCCACCTAGTTCTGAATTTTAATAATATAATGACTCATGATTTTTACATTTCTTAGAGAACCAGCTTGGTTAAAGCCATTGCAGTTGTTTTTACTGGGGTCATCTGAACTACAGTTCCCAGAATGTTCATGAAAGGGACATGCTTTATGTGCTCTGAACGGCTGTAATCTATCATGGCTGGTGCTAGGTAGACAGATTATGAGTTTACAGTGTCAGCCCAGTGAATTAAAGCTTTGTTGTTGACCAGCTTGCTATGCAATTATTTCCAGTTCATATCCTATAAATCAGTATTCACTACATGACAATCAGAAATTTCCAGCTCGCGTTCTTAGCATCTATATTTTGTCTTAATTGTACTGTATGGTTCTGTACCTAGAACAGTCTAATATGACTGGTACCAATGGTGTAGAAAATAAATTTCATTTTCACCAGAACCTATTTAAGGAATATTCTATGTTCTCATTTTTTTGTGTGGAGCCGTTTGGTATTTATGTTGAAATAATGGGAAATGAATTTAAATAGAAACACTTCTCATGTCTTATCTCTGCAAACAAAAAGTATAATTTACAATAAATTAGCACAGCAGTTGTTGGTGTAGCTCAGCTTTATTTTGCAATTCTCACGCCTAAGCTCACAGGATGACACTTTTTCTGATAAGGTAATCTTTATAAGGTAGTTCTGTAGGTGATTAAATCTGACAGATGCTAGTGAGATGAAGTTCAGAGATATAATAGCAAATGCTTTGAAAAATTCCTGTTAAAATAATGAAGTATTTTGTGATTTCCCAATAGAAAAATCAATCTGATAGAAGAAAAAAATCAATTACAATATTATATTTCTATATATGAAACCAAAGTAAAGTTATTCACCAATAAGTGAATAAATACACCAATTACAAACAAAATAAACCATAAAGAAATGGGTGTTGTTTAGAATAAAGAATTAGTGCAGTAATATCTTCAGAAATTTCTTAGTATTTACACATCATTGTTCTGCAGAATGAGAATGAAAACCTTCTGATACAAAAAGAAGCTAAACAGATAAAATGTATCTTTTCATAATATTTTGATAGTCTATCTGTTCTGCAAAACATGCCTTGAACATCAGATCATTCAAAGGTAAAGGCTTCATATCCTCCTGGGGCAATGATGGTAATCAAATGGCTGATGTTTCCAATGATTCTAGAAATCTGAAATATGTTAAGGCTTAATTGCAGATTGTATAATTAGATTAACCCAATTAATTCAATGGCTCAGTTTTGCAATTCACCTTTATTATTTGAATGTTTGTAGCCCTGGTGTCTTATGTCTAGCAAGAGAATTTCAAAACAGTAGCTATTGTCCTTGTTTATTTTTGATTACTTAACTGTTACCTGTGTTGAGAGTATTGATGTTACAGTCTGTTGAAGCACTGAATCACAGAAGGTGCTGTCTTCAGATTTTCTTATCTAAATATATGTTGCCCAGTATAAAGAGTTCATTTATAAATACAGTACCAGGAAGTTCCCTGAATCCAGTAAATTAACATGCTGGGCCAACATCGCTGACTTCATTAGCAACCCCTCATACCAAGGCTGTGTTCATACATGTGTGAAAACTAGAACGACCCTTCAAGGGTTTTCCTGGCCTGAATAATGCCCTCATCAGGGAGCAGCCTACTGATCCTGAAATTTTAGTCTCATTGCCACCGTCTATTCACTTTGCATAACTCCATCTAGCATGGATACCCTTTTGAAGAATCCAGTCATAAACAGAAAAAGAATATGAAAAACTCTGCAGGGATGAGCAGCCTGAGGTATAAAGGTTATACTGGAGGGAGGAAAACAGTGGGGGGGGGATCCTCAAATTTGCTACTTTGTGTTTCAAGAGGCAATGTAACAAAGGGGGAAACAGTGAAATCAGCTACCTGCTAAATACTGGATTTGGGCAATTAAAAAAAAGATGAGGATTCTCTTTTTAGCTTTGTTCAGCATTGTGGAAGACAAACATCATGAAGAAATTTTAACCCCCACCAGAAAAATGAAAATAAACCTCAGACATTTAAGCTTTTTATACCTGCCAGACACTGTATAAGTGCTTTTTATAAATTGATCTAATCCCCATAAAAATTTGCAGGGCGACTAGCCACTTTTATTCTGTTTCTAGATGAGGAAACAGTAGCTTTTGTCATCAGACCAAGAATGAATAGGCACCTCAGAGAGCTGCAGTTACCCTCTACATGTGACAATGACAGTGTTAACATATGGCAGATGACTAGTGCTTTTAATGCTCGTGTTTTAAAATAATATTTATGCAATAGGATATTATTCACTCTCACTCAAAGAAATGAATGATTCAAATCATCAAAACAGGTGCCTAAAACCGACAGTACAGAAGTAGCACCACAGTCCCCATAGAAGAGCCTTAGAGACAAAGCCATTGGGTGACCATGTCTCTGCTCTCAAGAGTGGATTGATGCAGCTGTATAATTCCTTTTATTAAATGGATGGATCTGAGCAAGAATTAAGACCTGCAAGTTGGACAATGAAACTTACCCACAACAGAACTAATATCTTATTCACCCAGGTTTGACTTAAAAATTGTATCAGTCATGAAAATTATTTCACTATCGTCTTCTGTCCTGAGTAATCAGACTATATTTAATTTTAATCATGACTATGTAAAATAATAAAAGCTACCAAAATAGTTCATAGTCAATTTTCTGATAAAGTAAATTTGCTTTTTCCTCAATTTGTGATTTAAATGGCCTCCAGAAAGTTTTTTGGAACTAAGTGTTAATTAAAAATATGGAAATGGATTTAAAGCACATTGCAGCACAGGGTAGGAGGGATTTGTTCACATATATTTTTCTCAATGCATTTTTTAACTGTCTATGTTATTGGTTGCTTTTATGCATGCTTTTTCCTAGAGAAAACTGTGATTCTAGTGAAAACAGTAATTACAATTACAACAACTAGGATAAATTGCTATTTGAATAGTAATATGCAGCTTTAGTCACCAACTGAACCAATGCGCTTGTGCTTTTTAATTTACACAAATAAGTTAGGCATGTTATCATATTTCCTTATAAACCCAGTGCTTTTTATATCTTACCATGTTTTTAAAAATTCACTTCTCCGTGCTTTACTTTCATTGACTTATTTTTAGAACTGTAGTTCTGATGCTTTGAGCAAGGGGCCCATCTTAGCTCTGAAATTCCTACAGAACTTGTTTTCAGATCCCTAGTGTGTGATATCATGTTACTTTTTGAACCTCTTATATCCTTACCCATAAACTGGAGATAAACATTTTAGTGGATCATGAAAGAATCGGTAGAATTCTAGTGGCTACTAAGGATTAGATAGATGAATTTTGGGGTCAAATAGATCTGCATTCAAGTTCTGACCAGACCTTACCATTCTCTGGTCATCTGACCTTGGCTAAGTTACTTACAGTCTTGAGTTCTAGGATGGTCATCTATTTACAAAAAAAAAAAAATGAGGTTAGTAAAACCTCTTCTCAGGTTATAGTGTGACTTGAAGAACCAAATATTGATAATGCATTTTCCAACCAGCCCAATGCCAATTGCAAGGTAAATTCTCAGTAAATGAGGGCTGCTGCTTTGCCTCACTGTTGCCATTTATTTTCTCAGATGGTGGTCAACACTGACTTCAAGGCCTCCCCATTACACAGCTCCAGTGAGGTCTTCTCACCCTGTATCGGGAGTGGGGCTGGTGGGGAAAAGGTGACTTGGAAACTGTGAATTGTGGTCTCTAGTGTAGGCTATCTCAGCAGCCCTCCGAGAGATTTTCTCATGTTACTTTTATCAGGAGCGAGGTACAGGAACAGTATTGCTGGAGAACCCTTCATAGTTTGAAACTACACGATGTCTATAAAACAACCAGCAGTCAGTTTATCCATCAGTTTAATCATCAGTTAAAAATAACTATTGTCATAATCAAATCAGTGGCAGTCTGTTTGGTTGTGTGGCATCATGCTAATAAAACAAATACTCCAGGACTTCACTGATAAGTGGGAAAGACTGACACTGCACTGATCCCAAAGTACAGTCACCAGGTTGGCTCCCAGGTGGAATCATGTTCCATGACACACTTTTTAAACAGAATTGTAGCAGATTGAACAAACTAGGCAGCCCCAAGTTTTTTGTTTTTTGTTGGTTTGTTGGTTTGTTGTTTTAAGGATGTATACCCTGGTGATATGAGCAATATCCGATAAAGGCCCTCAGGGTACTACGTGCTCGCTCTCAAGTTGTTTCCACCAAATAATAGGAAATAATCACTTATACATGACTGTAATTCCAGGGCAGTGTGACAAGTTTTGTGCAAGAGGAACATGTGAAATACTCCCATGGCACAAGGAAGAAAATCAAACTCCACTGAGGTGAATGAGCTGACCTAGGGAACCAGATGGAATATTGACAGGCAGGAATAAGGGAAAGAAAAGCCTGCCCAGCAGAGGGAGCAGCCAACACAAGAGGAGCTGGGAAGCAGCTTCAGCCATGCTTCTTCACTTTGGTTGTTGGGTTGTTTGGTTGGTTGATTGATTGGTTGGTTGGTTTTTTGATCATCTAGCAAACGTTTATGAGGCACAGATTATCCAGACATGCATTCCAACCATGATGTCTATAAGCAGAGTGTGAGTAGTCCAGTATAGCAAGAGCTGAAGAGGTGTGAGGGCAAAAAGGTGCATTTGATGGCTGCAAGATGGGCATTGTCATGGAAAATAGGGGTGCCAGTGTAACACATACCACGGAGCTGTCTCCAGAGAGAAGAGTTTTGTGGTTGATTTAATGTCAGAAACAAGAGAAAGGGAGTAACTGAAGATAACCACAGGACTTTGAGTCTGGTTACTGAGAAGCTGGTGATGTGACTGAAAGATAAGGATGATGGGAGGAGAAATAGGTTTGGGAAGATAATTAGTAGAAATAAATGGACAAGATTCAGCCTGTCTAAGATTCCAGTAAGCACTAAGTGTGTAGTCCAAATATTCTTCCTCATCGTGACAGTAAAAAAATTAAGTCTGGAGATCTTCACAGACTGGAGACTTAGGGCCTTGTGTAAATAAAAGCCACTTGAAATTTGGTAACATAGGATGTAACATCTGTAACTGGACCAGAGATGACCTAATCCAGTGCTTTAATTTTACAAACAAAAAAACCACTCCGTGACCTACTCTCTACCACGTAGCACAGCCAATCCAGGACTGTAAGTATATATTTAATGAAAAAAACCCTAGCTTTCTCAAACATTCAAATCTGGAGTAAAGATACCACCTACGTGTTTCAGAGCCACTGTTTTTTGTTTTTTGGTTTTTGTTTTTTTAACTAAACTGGCATGTCTTACAGATTATAGGTGAAAGATCTTTTTCGAGAACTTTTATTGCTAGATACACCATTGTCCACAAAATTAGTCTGGTAATTAATTTCTAAGATTTCACCTTTTACAAAAAGCCCCAGAACCGTAAAGTACCTAGATCTGTTGTGTACAAAGGAATTAATAACTCTTCATGTCCTTGAAATAACATCTCCTACATATAGAATAGCCCTGCATAAAAAGAAAAGCTTGGATTCTTCCTTAATAGGGCCTTGTTTACAAAATGGCAAGTACATAAAAGCAGCTGGCAGTAGTTTCCTCCAAAGCAAGAAAATCCTTCCTTGCTGACCAGAGAAGTGTGCCTAGTAAGTTAAATAATTAGTTACTGGAGATTAAAAAAAAATGGAGGCTAGAGGAAGCTAAGCAGAGAGGGAAATATTTATAACTGTGACAACATGTTTCTTAGTAATAATTTATGACCCTACTGGAGGAAAAAGAAACACAGGCTATGAATGAAATATCCAAAATGTAAGCATCGTGCCTTCTGTAAATTTTCTTTAGCTAAAAATTAAGGTTGAGATTGACTAAAGTAAATGACTACATGTTCATGTTCTCCCATTTCCTTAATGCTAAGGGTTACCAACTGATTTACAACTTCCTGTGTTGTTTTTTAAATCTATATTTGTCAGCACATTTTTTAATGTCAGATTACTTAAAATAGATATCTTAGGTCTAAGAGGTTGGGAATAATTACATTGACTTCTCTAAAGATTTTATAGCATTTTATAAACATTTTAACTTGGCCAAAAAAACCTTTGTATTTCTAAATGAAATTCATTTCAGTACAGTCTCAGGAACTTTTTTTTTTTAACTTTAAACTGATGTCTCCAGGACTGAAGTGAAGTTCAATCAGTGTGCTTTGAAGTTAAGTAAATTACAGATATAGCTTTATCCAAATAATTTCAGTCTCCTCTTATTCAGGTAGCTTAAACTGTCAAAATGACAGAAAGTCCATGGAGAAAAAAAAAAGGGAAGAAAAGAAAGACTAGAACCAAGATGTAACATTCTTCCATTGTAGTTTCTGTTCTAACCATTATAATTTATAATCTTGTACAATTTCTGCAAATTACAGGTACTTGTTAAAAACAAAAACTGTTCTCAAATATGAAAGCCAGGAAATAGCTTCATCTGTATATAAGCTATCATAAGGTACAGTGAAAATGTAGCATAGGTAAAATAAAACTTATAAACTTGTATTTGATAATTAAAAACAGGGTCTTCAAAAAGATAATTGCATAACTCATCTTTATTATTCTAATTGACTAATACTGATATTTAATTTCAAATCCTTAGAAAAGAGGTTGTTTGGAATACATCTTCAATTTAAAATATTAAAATCTTCAAATCTGACATCCTTGATGAAGCCAAGCAAAAATTTATTTATGACTACAGTTGTTTGAGATACTATACTTTAAGGCTATGCCTTTGAAAGTATAATCTAGGAGGCTAAGCAAACTTATTCCAAAGTGGCCTCTAAAAACTGTTTTTGAAAATCGTTAGATATTTTCCAGCTATTTACAATGGAACCATAATTCTGACTCACCCTGAAGAAGTTGCCAGATAAGGTTAGTCTAAAAGCCAAAAATATAATGTTGAACTTACTTCTTTCAAGAGCTTATATGAAAAACAAGAATGAGATAGAAGAGAGATAAATAGGAAATAGAGAAAAGTTCAAATACTTCTCCAAATTACAAATTCCATTATTGTAAAAGTTTTTCAAAATACTGTGTATGTTAATGGTTTCAATTACATTACTAGTTTATCTTAGTTCATTGAAAAGACAGATTTGTGTCATTATGTTTCCTTTCTGAAAGAATCTTTTCTGTTTTTTTCTACTCTGAGTAACTACTTTGAAGATAATGATTCACAGTGTAATAACTACTGTTACTCTTTTATTATTAGGAAATTCTGTGTTCTTCTTGCATGAAATAAAAAAGAGCTCAGATACTTCAATTTCACAAAACATAACCAACAGATGTGTTAAAAGTGTGCTTTGTAACACTCTTAATTTTTGGTGAAACTTGTTGCAGGCAGTTTTTGTAAAGTAAATTCAATCTAGGCAACCACAGGCTATGTTTGATGCTGGAAAAAAAAAGATAATGAAAGCGATTGGGCAGAGAAGGGAGAGAAGCAGATTTTCTCATTTGGAAAGTTAGATATAAATACTCTTCTTTCCTGATAGTGATTTACATTAGTTGTGACTGTACCACATAACTACCTAATTATGTCATGTTATCTGGCTCTCAAAGAGAACATGCTTGGGTCCGAGGAACTCTTCAGAGATAACACTGGTTATACATTTGGTACTCTAAAGACTGTTACTGCATGGAAACAAAGTGATGGCATATCCTCAACAATTCTTCTGAGTTAATTGGCTACGTGAGCAACACTAAGAAATACATACACAAATAGCACGGACCATGTCCTCAGACATGGTTACCATAGTCTGTCAAATGTCTCAAAATGATGGCAGTAGAAAGATGAACCTTTCAATAATAACAGTAATTATAAATAATAATAATAATACACCTTGAGGTTTAATAATACCTTCCCTTTGAAGAACTCCCAACATTTTTATCCACATTATCTAATTTGTGCTTAAAACAATTCAATGAAGTAGCCAGTAGCAATTATCATTATACTTCTTTTACACATAAATAAACTGAGGCCTAGGGATTTTCATAGCATCACACAATTAGGAATCAAGCCAAGGCGAAAGCCTGTAATTCAGTGATCTATCTTGCAGATTATTGCATCTGTAGAAAATATCTAGGTAGTGAAGAACAATAATATCCCTCAGGAAATGTTTGCAGGAGAGCCAGATCAAAACATCTTTTCTTCCTAAATTGCATTTACACTACAGGAAGGTAGTCCTTTTCTGATTCATTAGAGAGGATTTCATTGTTTGAGGTCATTAAGATAGGAGTGCTGAGATTTCTTTTCAAACTGTAGTATTGGCCTTCAACAGAAGTACATTTAGAAATAAAAATTTCTAAAATGCTCTCTAATCCATTTCTTTAATTATTCAACTTCTTAAAAATTATTTTAAGCCCAAATCAAGCAAGATCAAATCAAGACATAAATGAAAATGGCACAAGGTGTTAACTGGAGTTTTCTAGCCAGATTGCAAATGAGTTTACTGTGGCCTGCCAACTTAAATTCCTCCTCGCAGCTTCAGCTGGAATGGGTAGTCTTCATTTCCTGTCCTGACTTGTGCTCTGTTACCGTTCACTGTTTAGGTGATTAGCATGTGTGGATTTGATGGTCTCAAAGCTCTATTAAGTTATAAATGTTCAAACTACCAGTATGCTGTGGATAAAAATAGAAGTTGCTATTAGATGTCTATTCATACTCTGCAGAAGCCTGGCAACATTTTGAACCTTTTCAAAATGTAAATACTGCATATTAAGCATAGGAAAAAAAATTAATGTGCTGCATTTGCAAATTTATTTCCAAGTCAAAACTGCAAAGGAGGAGGAGGACTCTTGTAGCAGAATTGACATCCTACATTTACAGGGTATATTAATACATTTGTAATGGTGTTAACACAAAAGAAAAGTACTTTAGAAGTGGATTAATTAGTTTCTCTGATAATCTCAGCTTTTGCATTTCCTTTCATTTCATTTTAAATTTATGACCTCAGTATGACATTAGTCCAGTTTATTGCATCTTGCAGGTGGCATTCATATGTTGTTACTTTATGTGCAATACATTGTGGGCAATGAGTTACAGTTTTTTGTTAAAAATTTCCAGAACCATGCAAGCACTTCTTAATTAGACTTGCAAATGTGTAATGCCTTTCTTCAGGGGGAGGGGAAATAGTTAAAACATTACAGGAATTTTTATGCCTCTTTCTTTTAGTTAATAGTGGGGAGAGTTGGCAATAAAGTTTGCTTTTTGAAACTTTTGACATATTTTAGTTAGTTCTGATTTACATATGAAGTCATCCTCTGACAATTCCAAACAAATGTCTTTTCAAACAAACTTACTTTTTTGTCTGTGTGCCTGTGATTCCAAAAGGCTTGAACAGATTTATGTTTCTTTCTGCCATTCATACTAGTAGAAAGTTGTAGTTTCAGTGTCGTTTTTGATATCTTGAATAGCTCAATGATACATTTTAATAATTTAACAATTACATATTAATTAAATATTTTAGTAGTAAAACATTACCCACAAATCATGTTGTCCCCAAAAACAGTTGCCCAGGAAAAATAACACATTTGAGTCAATCCTATCAATAATGTTAACACATGAAGAAGAAAAAGAATGTGTGAAGTAAAACAATGTTGGGGTAAAATCTTTACATTATTTCTTTGACACACAAAAATGTGAAGCAAAGTCCATTTCCCATAAGCATGTTTTTAGACCCAAACTGACCCTGTACTTAGTTCCAGAGGAGGTCAAAATTCTTACCATTTATTCCCATGGTAAATGTCCAATTCATATTAAATACACAAATTTTTTAAAGATTTCAAGTGATTTCACTTGGCTTATAAGATCTTGCATTCTTCATAATTTTGATGCTGAAATATTGTACTTAGGAGTATTCAATTATGCCAAAAAGTCACTTACTTGATATGCTTTAAATACCATAACACAATTAAAGGAAAGTGCAGATTGTAAGCCATCTTAAATAACACTGACACAATGTGCATGTAACTTACAATATAGCTAACTTAATTTTCATGTAACAGATAACATCTGGGAGAAATGTGTATTGGTAAGTTATGCAAAACTAATTTTCTAGTGACCACATCTGTAGATGGTCTTTATTGTATGTTCACTTAACAGTCCATTATTCTGTGTAGAAATCTATTCTCTTCTCTATTAGAGCTTTTAATGTACTCACCTTTGGTTCAAATGGTCTATTCATTATCAGAAAAAAATATAAATAGCATTCACATGGAACAACATGATTGTTTTTATTATATCCATTTGTGTGCACGCATTCAAAAATGGCAAGAGAAGCATATTTACTGCTTTACATTCAGAGTAATATTTAGAGGGTATTTGAAAGTCAAGCAAAACCAATCATTTGGCCAAATGGATGTATGTGTATAATCAGAAACTCCTGATATTTAATCTCAGCATTAGACCTGAGGCAAATCACTTAAAGTCCTTCCTTTTGTTTCCTGATATTATGGGTGCTATTCTCATACGGAAATAGGGGTTTGCTAAGTCAACCCCACAATAGAAGTGTTCTTTTAATAAACTTACTTGATCCCTTTCCTGTTTTTATTTTTTTCAGATTTAAGAGGTAACATATTATTAGACTTTTGAGCAAAAAAAAAATGAGACAATTAGAATTCTACAGGAATGTATAAAAATAGTTATAAAACTAGCTTTATTTAATTTGCCTCAACTATTCATAGAATTGAGGAAATTATAATGTTCTTTCAGAAAATCTAACTTAATAAAGCTGACCATGTCTTTCTGTTTTAAATAGATTTTATTACAGAACCAGTGATGTTGTAAAACATGAGGTTTTGTTAAAAAAATACAAAGACTTAATTGTATTTTTTTAAAGAAAGTATTGCATCAGACGGTTTCATTTAAGCATATTTGCTGGCTCTGTGTTCTCACCACAATTATTGATTCTAATTTTCCTTAAACTTGTTTTTCAAAAAGGGCTACTTATTTTTAATAGGAAAAAAATCACTGATGCTTCTGGGCATTATGTTTATTTCAAACTATTTATTGGAAAGTGGACCTTCTTATTATTAATGAAAACTTTATTTTTATCTCCACCTAAAACTGTGGCATTTCTTTTTCCTTGTAGTAACTCACTAATGTAAAAAAATGCAGTTCTGTATAAAACTGAAAAACATAACGATGTTTCGGTTCGTTAATAGTACGCAAATTGCCTGAAGAAAAAAAATTCTCACCCCCTCTTTTTGTGCACAAATTAAATCAAGTTAATAGTTACATGAGCTACAGTCACAAAAAAGAGGGGAAAAAAGCCTGACTTCAGCCTGAACTTCAGTTTACTGCAATAAATGGGAAATTCACTTTACTAAAACAAATGATGATGTGAAGACAAAGTTCTGAGTTTCCAAATATGTATATGTACCCAGTAGATACACACACACACACACACACATTGTAGTATGCCAAAGACCAGGAAACTGGGTAGTTGGTGAGCAATTCATGTAAAGGAATGCAGGCCACAGGGGTGTGAGGGATGAAACGAGAGACTTGAACACAAATATCTGTTTGAATTTAAGTATGTGATCTGATGGGGAAAGGGCACGAGAGGGTGGATGGTAGAATTTGTTATTAGAAAAATGGAGAGGCCATCTATTGAGAACTACGCTAGGGGGTGAGGACAAATTAGCAGAAAGGTCCATCCTGTGTATAGAAAAGCATAGCAGTGAGACAGATACAGTGACCACACACAAGACAAAATTCTGCTTCATTAAAAGAAAACACTTTTACCTTGGAAATCAACTCACGTGTATTTTCTCAGTGCCGGAAATAAGTTCAGTAAAGTCCAATTCTTCGTTCCTTTCAATGTCTCACTCACACCCCCTCCACCTCAAACCTTGTTTTTCACCAAATACTAAAGTCTATACCACCAAGTAAATATTTCGTCTTTTTCCCTTCTCTCTGACTCTCATAAGCAGCTTCTTTATTTTACCTAAAATACATTTAGCTGGCTCCTTTTCCAGCTGCGGAAAATGAAGACCAATAGACAGTATGGGAGGATACAATTCAAGACTGGTAGAATAATGTGCAAACAGATGCAAATGCTTGTACATCCTACTTTTTAAAAAATGGCTCCTGAATGTACTGATAGAAAAGAACTGTTCTGATACTGATATGTTTTTCTCAGTATTCTGCTCTGACCAACATTCAGTTAACTTAAAATAAACAATCTAGTATGATGTCATCTAACAGGATAAAAAATCAGTGCTTAATGAGGTCAATAATTTCCAAATATGGTAACTTGATGATATAGTACAGTTTACTGAAAACTTCATAGAACAAGTGACCACACCAAGGTTTAACTCCTAATTCTGTCAGTAAGGAATCCTTTGACTTTAGGCCATTTAGCCTCTTAATTTCCAAGTCCCTTTGTCTTTGAATTTAGGACACTTCATAGCTTCTATATATTTACACTAGGCAACTTCTTGTAAAATTAAAATCAGTAATACAAATTTAATGCAAAATACATACACACTGGTCAGATCAAGAAATAGCTTCCACTACATTTCAAAACATATCTCAGTCAAAAAACATTAATATGTAAATAATGGAATGTAACATGGAAGTTTGTGTGAAATATGTAGAGAAGTTAGAAACCATGTATGATTATTTCATGATTTTTCTCTATGCTTAATAAGATGGTCATTTTTTAAATGAATTTATACATTTCTAGAGTTTAGTCTCCAAACTTGTAAGCACAGGATCTGACTTTCTCAGAAAATGGTGAGCAACTTCATCTCTGAGCTGCAATATTAAGCTCATGAGAATTTGCTGTACAAACTGGAGCCATTTATTGATTTATGGTGAGGAATGTAAAAGGCACAAAAGCCAGGACACTCCAGTGGTCATATCTTTACAGATCAATTGAGATGGGAAATTAAATTATGGTCAAAATGTTGCTTGTTAACCATGGAATTAGAACAAGAGGAACTAATTAAATAATTCAGAGTTTAATGCTATTAGTACTCTCATCTCTTCTTTCTGTCCCTCAAATTATGGTCTGATGGGCACTGCCAAAGTTAGCTTCACTGTCTTCTTTTCCTCACTTCCAATTTTGACTATCACCCTCCCTCTGACTGATGTCCTCTTGCTAAAGAGTTGTCAATTCCTTATGGTGAAGTCTTACCATGCCCTCTGTGCTTTCAGTAATCTATCTGATCTACAGTGTACTGGCTGTACATATTAATCTTTAGAGCTTTCATTGTCCTCATCACTAAGTTCTTGATGGCCACTTTATCACTGCCCACAGTAACAGCTGCATTCTGCTGAGTGGCATCCATCCACACAAGGCGGTCATGAAATATTACTATCTGCCTGACCTGCATAAGAAGTGCAGGGTTTTTAAAGCTGAGTTCTCCACCTACAGAGAGCTTGTAAACAAGAGTAAGGCACTGAGGACTGAAACAAAGTACAAAATGAAGTCCTAAACTACAGAATATAGAAAGAGATTAAGTTAAGAATATTGGGGAAAAAAAATGTAAATGGTGAATTGTGGAGCTCAGAAAGCAACAGGTAACTGAGAGGCCAATAGCACAAAGAATTCAGAGAAGCTGGCACATAAAAGATACCAAGCTTGGAAGTATGGTAGACTATCAAGGAACTGACTGAAATTGTAGTTATTCACTGAATGTTGTCAAAATTTAGCTATTTTCTTCCTTTGCAGCAAGTAATAGAGATGGCCAACCCTGCAGGAGGCCCTTTTCCAAGTCCTCTGGAGGAAGGAATCTCTTTTGATGTTTATTCAAAATTCATTGAGCCACCTCCAATGTTAGATAAAGAAACGAAGGTAGGGTTTCTTTTGTATTTTCATTGACACAGCCTAGGAATTACATTCTTAGGGGTGGGAAGGATAAAACAAATGTTATTCCATTGTCTTTGCCTCTGCATTTTTTAAGACAGATGTAAATATTTATTTTAGCAATGATTCCAAGGTGTACTAGCTGATGGCAGCTCAGAAGCTTTAAACTCTTCAGTCTCATACTCCCTAATCTCTACCTTCATTCTCCCAAAAGTTAGCACTGCCCTGCTGCCATGACTTGCTCTGACGTAAATCCCGATACTGTACAGGGTAACATCAAATTAAAGTCTCCTAGACTGACATCCTTCCTTGTATCAAATCCAATAGAAATTTGAAGTTACCTATTAATCATTGAATGTTCCACAAATTACTTGAATGTTGTTTGCATTCAATATTTTAGGTGTTGGATCAAGAGCAAGGCCATGGAGAGTCCCAGCCAGAAACTGACACTCTGGAGATGGATCCTTTAGTCGGCTTCACCATTGAAGATGTAAAGTCTATACTGGCTCAAGTCACAGATGACGTTTTCACAGATGTTCAGGTACTAAGTATTGATAGTTTAATCACTTTTATCCTATTATTGGGTAATTAGTAACTCTCAGCTTTCATGTCTGCACACACAGCCAACGTTGTGCAAGCAAGAGTCATATTCCTGGTGAAGAGTTTCAGTTTACCATGCCCACACCAAGTCATGTGAGGTTCAGTAGGGTCACCAAATAGATTTACCAACAGTGTCTAGTAGTATGTGTTAATCAGTGCACAAAGTCATTCAATATCAAAGTCCCCAAATTCAAGATGGTAAAGATCTCGTGCCTTGTTACACTATCAACGTTGCTTATGTGAAGAGAATTGGTGTACATTTCTCTTTTCCTTTGCTTTGTCTTGTTTTGTATTGAGAATCAAACTCAAGGCCTCACACTTCCAGGCAGGCATTGTGCCACTGAGCTATATCCTGCCCTACATTTCTAAACAGTAGACACTGAAGATTGAATGGAAAATTTTAGCTAAGTTTTTCTCATCAAATTTTTTTTTAAAAAGAGTCTTTGAAATCTTTCTCAGTTTATTCCTTTTCACATATCACTAATAGCTAAACCATTTATGTCCATGGCAGCTTGAAAAGAGCCATGACAACTGTGATCTCAATAGCAGTAGCAATCTATCACCTGGATCAGCTTTATTCTCAATTATTTCTTATTCTCTACAAACAAACAAATATTTCTACCCTAACACAAAGACCTACAGGAATTCACATGCAAGCCAAATGATTAAATAAGTGAATTGTGTTTTTAAGCAAATTTGCAAATTCTTAGAAATAGCCATAAATCGGTATGCCAACATAGCACATATTTAAAACACTACGCATGTCAAAAGATTTAGTTGTTATCTGAATATAAGACAATATATTAAAAGCATTCTATATTAAAAACTAAATTAGAGGAGCAAAAGATTACCTTGGCATAAGTATGCCTTCATACTTGTTTAATCATCGAATGTTATTGCATTATTTACATGAACATTTAATGATTTGGTGCCAACAAAATCAGCCAAAGTCCTCAGCTTAATAAGGGGTGTTTAGTGTTTACCAGGAAAAGTAGAAGAACACGTTTTACACAAAGCTTTATTGTTAACAACCCTGTGAATGTAATAACTGGTTACTGTGTGGAAGGGCAGAGTGCAGTTGAATTAAGCTGAGTTCAGAACATATCTCCTTTTTAGATTTGATAACATTTCATCTAAATATAGTTTATGTATAATCATGGCCCTAGGCTCCTTTGCAATCCTGCGGCTCTGAAATTATTGCCGAGGAACTACTCAGCAATAGAATTGTTTGCAGACCCAAAAAATTGAAAACATCTTTACCAAGGTCATATTCCATGTAGTGAGCAGTATGCTTTTAACTATTCACTAATTTTTTTTATTATTAGACTCTGTAGCATTTATACCTTTACTCTATAGGAGAAAGAATAGAGTAGAAAGAATATGATTATTGTATGTGCACATTATCTTCCCATTGGCTTAAAGCCATCTTGAAAGTTCGTTTGCTTGCTCACCTAAATGCAACTAGGCACCAAAACAACTTGAACCAGAGGAGAGAAATGCAGGTCCTTATGATGCCACAATCGTTTCCATATTAAATGGAGCTGTAGACATCAGCCTCAACCAGATTATTGCCAATTTTTCAATGAAATAGCAAAATGATGTGGATTTATATAGTCTCAAATTGGCAAACTCTTTTAGGTATTTTCTTTTTTCTTTCAATAGTCCTAGTAAACTCCATGTGAATAAGCAGGGCACATCCCCTGAGCAATTGAAAAATGACACTCACAAAGATTAAGTCATTTATCTAGAGTTTCCAGGGTCAACAACTGATGAAAGCCCCTGAATGGGAGCCATGAACTGGGTTCTAGCTCTAATTCCAGTGTTATCCTCAAAAACCACATAATGTCTAATACCATCAGGAGACTACTTTGGATTTTAACATACTTGTGGGGTGATACTTTTTCAGTATTTACCCTTGTGTTTTGGTCAGATTCCAAGTTGGGTAATTACTCTCCACTTAACCTAAAATTTCTCCTCCTGTTTCAGAGGGTATTTTTTACTTCTAAAGCCTGATTTCCATGTTCTTGAATCTAAAAACACCCACATCCTTTTTCAAAGGCAGCTGCATGTCAGTGGTCATTATACATTTGCCCTCTGAACAAATGTGTTATACAAATATTTAGTGAACTATCATTTGTAAGATGGTTTACAATTCTGCATAGTTTTTTCTTCTTCATTTAGAATTCACACCGTTATTACAGTTTTTGCAGGAAGAGGAGGTAGAGAATTCATATTTTACACATGTTTTTCAGAGTTTCTTCGCCTGTGCAGTTACAAGAATATATCATCTTCTATAATGCAGACATTTCTGAAAACGTAGTGTGAATCCTGGAATTTTTTATGCTAATCTACTTATTTTCCAATTGACTCACTTTATAGTTTCAGAGATTTATTAAGAATGAAGTTATCTTGGCCCTCAGCTGTTAATTAAAATTACACTGAATAGAGCAAACATTTTAAACCTATATAGTTTAGGTATTTTAATTTTAAAAATACATGCAAAATGAAATTATTTTGGCCCTGAGTTGTATAATAAAAATTATACCCAATGGAGCAAAATTTAATATAGTTAAAGAATTACATTTCAGAGAAATAACACGCGCACTAAATTCTTGCATTAAATGTTGGCTCCTGGAATGAAAACAACGTGAAAACTCAGAGGAAAGTTTGCCATCTTGGGACTGTAGGTATCTTTAGATTAACTTTGAATTTTAGGTTAGAAAAGTTGAAGGAGATCACCACAAGTTAGTGGTCAATAAAAAGCTACTGAACCTAGGTTACAGGTTTTACATTCTTTTCTTAAAGGAAACAGATGCAGCTCCAGCTCCAGTGATTGGACAGTAGTTTTTCTAATCAGCAGTGTCCTGAGGGATAAGAAGGAGACACAGGCAGACCAATGACAGCTTCTTCTGAACAAGTCATGAAATCTTTTGATCTAGGCTCTCTTGGTTGTGCATGAACCAAAGCACTGATCCCCAAGATCTGGAGATCTGAAAGGTTATTCTCATCTAGGTACAGCACTCTGTTCGATGCACCCTGTAGTCATGAACATTTTTCCCAAGGCCACACTTGTTTCAACAAATCCTCTTTCAGTGAAATACCAGAGAGGTCTCCAGGTTAATGTGAAAGCTCTTGTGAGGGAGTGATGCAGAAGCTCTACATGATAGTCTATCAGTCCTCAGCTGAAAAGCACAGAATTCATAGTGGGCACCAAACATTCATAAAAGTGGGAATATTGTTTGGGTAGAGCTATTCTTCCAATCCGTTGGAATCATGACAAGATTATTTCTTCAACCCATATTGTCCAACAGATCAAAATGAAATATGTAATTGGCAAAGTATTTTATGAATTTAAAGCCAAGATACAAGATTAACACAGTTCCAATCTCTTATTTATTTATTTATTTATTTATTTATTATTTCTTTTTTACTTTGTCTTTTTGAGACAGGGTTTTGCTATGCAGTTCAGGCTAGCCTTGAACTTATTTTGTAGCCCAAGCTGGTCTCCAACTCACAACGATCCTCCTGCCTTAGTCTCCCCAGTGCTGAGATTACAGGTGTACACCACCACACTTGGCTCTACTGATTTTTTATGAGTCATTAAGTGACTTTCCCAAGACTCCGTGGCTACATAAATCTTTCTACCCACAGACCAGTGTTCCTTTTAAGTGTACCATACAAGAGGGAGATAATCATCCTGAAAACAAAGTTCCTTTGCAAGTTGGATGATCATTTTATCACTGCTTCCACCCTTCAATCAACCATCAAGAAAGGAAAAGATAGGAATAAAAACAAAAGCCAAAATTGGTCCCGACGCATTAAAGAAAAATAAAACCAACCAACAAACAAATATACAAAAATTTGGTATTCACGTATATTTTGAATCCTGAATTGCTGGCACCAGTGTGATCTTGTCAGAAATACCAACCTTTTCTCTGCCGCTAAAACAAAATCTCATCAGGAAAGATAATTAAAGTAGACATTTTTAAACTGTTATAGTGTACTCAAATAAATGAATTAATGAATGAATTAATGTGTACTTGAAACCATATTGATTTTTCACATTTCTTGTGTCTAAATTAAATAATAAACAATAACATCATTTTTTTTTGCTACATCAGACAACATAGCAAACATTTCTCTGCACGTAGTTTTATTATCCCTTGTGATAAAACGCAGACATTTGCAGTGCTACTAATGTTCAGATAATGTGTATTTCTGGAATTGTGCAGGTAGCAGTGTTAGTCCACAGAATATCACTGCCAGGGGCTAAATGCTATCACCGCTTCAGCAATCACTAAAACCTGTCAGCAATTGCTTACTTTCTTCTACCAAAAATATACTACAAAATGGCACCATTCCAAGAGTTATAATGTATGATGAATACGCTTAATTATGAGAATTGTTCTAATTATGAGATTATCTGTGTTGTTATTTCACAACAGAAGCTTTCTGGGATCCTATTTAGAATGCCTCACGCAAAAGACAAAAACATCCATTGCAAGGGGCGTTGGGGAGGGGGGACTAACAACACTGCAGTAACCAAGCACAAAGCAGTTATTCTGATTTGGTGCTTATTGGTAAAGTCTGTCTGAAAATACAGATAAATTATCCTATCTTCCAACACATGGCTGTGTGAAAAATGGCTGTCCAAATACCACTTCCTGTTCATAGTAGACATGCTATACATTGGGAATGTGCAGAGAAATATGATAAAGTGTTATCACATCACTACAGGCTGAAACACGGCTGTGTCTGCAAAACAGGAAGGTGTGTGAGGGATAATGTCTGTCTTTAGGCACTATAGTATGTCAAAACCACAAAGACAATGTGCAGCAAAAGATAGCTCCATCATAACCACTTTTTTATGATTGTCTCACAGACCAAGATAAACGAAAAGCTGCAAATACAGGAAGAGGCCTTTAATGCTCGAATAGAAAAACTGAAAAAGGCCTGAGGACTCGGTACAAGAAGAGTGATGCTAAACTTCACAGAAACAAACAAAACTAGCTGGAATAGTAGATTCTCTAGAGCATCGGGACCTTCTTCATTTCATTGTGAAAAGAAAAACAAGCCCCACTTTTTATTGTCATAAGTATTTAAAAAAGTATTAGCCCCAATTTTGCCATCTCCTGTACCATAACAGCCTCTGAATTTATTGTACCACAGTAATAAAAATATTTGTATACAGGACCATGGAGAATTATATATAAAAATACAATTACTTTTATGATAGTTCTTTGATGTTTGTACTAATAAACATTACATCTTCACTGAGAATGAAACTAGCTTTTTTAAATAACCAGAAACAAAGAAAAATAATAATAATAATTGTATCCATATTTACACAAATGAACTGTCACATTGCTGGAGCACTATGAAAAGATAGTAGTACTGCACTACTGAGAATAAAACTTGCCAAACAATGGCAGTTCAAACACATATGCTGGAAGTTTTTTTAAACTTAAATCATTTGGTTTTCTTACTTAAATGTTTCAGTGTGAAACCAATTTTCTGAAATTATATAATGCAGTTTGAAGCATTTTAATTTATTCTGCACTGTATTTGTTATTTCTAATCTTGTTACTCTCCCAGGAGAATACATGACCTATATAAAAAGAAATGATGTATAAATGGCTATTAAAGTCCAACCTATATATAGATTGTACAAAATCTTAAATACAAATAAAACTCACAGAGTTCCTAAAATTAACCATTACGTTTCAGTGGCATGATTGAAGAATATCTCAAGTTTTTAAATACCCTTATGAAAATATAATTTTAAAACAAAAATAGCCATGTGCTGACTGTCCCTAGTTAAACAGATTTGTTAATTACTACCTAAGCCCTTTGAGAAGTTCCTAGACCTCAGCAGATTCTAGAATGGAGGCAGAAAATTGGCAGGAAGAGTCAGTTCCCTCAAGAGTTTTCAAAATTGTGTAATACCTGCTGCTGGATGACATTCGGCTAATTATGGACTATACCCTTACCTTCTCTATCAGTATGGAAGGAATTTCCCAAAACATATCCACTTGAAACACAAAGCTAACAGCTCTTGGTCATTTTCTGACTATACTAATCTACAAATTAAGAGTAGTCCTTAAGATAAAATCTTATTATTGTTCCTCTAGCTCTCCGGCTGGAGACCTGGAGATGTGTTTCTTCCTTGAGCTGTCCTTTCGGAATAAAAGCATTAAAGGCTGTAGGAGATCATGGAGCAAACTCACAAGTCTGGTTCCCGCAGCAGTCTTTTCCCCAGGGGAATCAGTAAAACTGGGGTAACAAACAGAATAAATAAGATTCTAGAAATCACCAAGCACAGCTTCAAATGCAATCACTGGCACAAAAGTAGAACTGCACTTCTCATAAAAAGTGTTTATTGGAACAAGGGTACCAAGAGCCTATCACAAAATCAAAGGTAGCATTACAATCCTTAAACACTACCTAGTGACAGTATAACAGACATGCTGACAGCTGAGCTAAGACTATTCAAGACTGAAACAGGCTTTGCCGTTAGCTAGTGTATGACCCTAGACAGGCCACACAGCTATTTGTTCATTTATTAAGTGAGAATAGCACCTATTTTTGAGGTAATTAAGAGAATTCAATAAACTCATGCTAAGTGGATTTTCTTGTAAAATTTGATTTGCTTACATTTTAGGAAGTGCAAAATGTCACACTCAATTGCTGGATCAGCCTCTCTGCCAGAATTCTCAAATCCTCCACCTCCTTCTGAGAACCTATGGGTGGGTGGGTGTGTTCTCCCATTCTTTTTCATCCACCCCACTGTGGCTACTTTGTCCCTCTACTGTCCTCTATGTTTTATGTTGGACCAGCCTGGCATCTCTGTGGCAGCTCAAAAAAAAAAAAAAAAGGATCTAATAATAGAAGAAAGCAATCAAGGTAGCAGTAACCAAAAATTTTAATTCGTATTCTTTGTGTTTTAAAATAAATATTGATTTGAGAAAAACATACAACTAGTTTGTAAAACAAAAAAATTTAAACACAAACACTGTACACAATGAAGACAATAAAAAAATAAATCTTTCCCTAAGTATCCCCTTCCTCTCCCAAGAGGCAGCTAGAACTTTACTTATCCAAACATTGTATGGGGGGTGATTGATTGGTTGATTGGTGCTGGGGACAAACTCATGACCTCATGCTTGCCAGGTGGTGTGCCACTGAGCTATATCCCTGTGGTGGTGATTTATTAAAATACAATTTACATTGCTTCCATCAAATAATATATCTGAAAGACATTTCCCTATATCAGTACATTTTAATGACCATATAATATTTCATTTTTTCAATTCCATCATATTTTTAACTAGCCCTTTTTGATAATTTTTTACTTTTTATAGTATTTTGTTACCACACTGCTATACTGCCATCCTTGTGTGTACACCTCTGTAAATATATATAATATGTCCATAGGATGAAGTTATAGAGGAGGAATTTCTAGGTCAAATTGTATGTGCATTTTGAATATTGATAGAAGCAAAGATATTGCCCCATTTTGCAAACCCAGCAACAGTGCATTTGTTTTGGTCTCTTTTGTTAAGTTTATTGGTACAATTTATATATACATCATGATCACATTCTACATAGAGAATTTATACCTGTACATGCAATATCTTACTTCCCCTTTTTTCCCATTCCCTTCCCCCTCCCTTCATGCCCTTTTCTCTTCCTCAATTACAAAAGCTTTGCTTCAATTTTGTTCTTTTTTTCTCATTTTTTCTTTTCCCTTTCATCCCCACTCCTTTTGAACAAGGGGAACTACCCATTTCCTTCTGAATAATTTCTTACTTTTTCACATTATCAATTATACATTTTGGTTCTTATTTGTACTTTCATTTAGTTGTTTCTCACATAGCAGACACAATGTGATATTTACACACATGTGACCAATTTATTTCACTTAAGAGTATGGTTTCAAGGTCCATCCATTTAGCTATACATGTCTTAGGTTCATCCTTCTTTCTGGCAGAATGGTATTCCACTGTATTAAAAGAACACATTTTTTTTTTTTTTTTGGTACCGGGAATTGAATTCATGACCTCATGCTTGCCAGGCAGGCACTTAAGCCACTGAGCTAAATCCTCAGCAAGAACACATTTTTAATCCATTTTTCAGTTAATGGGCATTTGGGCTGTTTCCAAGATTTAGCAATCATAAACTGTGCAGCTTACATCGCTGTTGTATGATGCTTTTAATTCTTTTGGGACAATACTAAGAACAGTGAGTCAAAAGGAATCACTACTTCTAGTTTTTTGAGGAATTGCCACACTGATTTTCATAGTGCTTGCACCAGTCTACACTCCCATCAACAGGGAAGAAGAGTTCCCTTTTCCCCACTGTCCCATCAGCATTTGTTAGTGGTGAATTCTTTATAGTAACCATTCTTTCTGGAGTGAGATGGAATCTCAGCATTGTTTTAATTTGCATCTCTCTAATGATCAGTGATGTTGAACAGTTTTTCTTGTATTCATTTGCTTTTTGTGCTGCTGCTGCTTCTTCTGAAAAGTACTTATTCATTTCAGATGCTCATCTTGGGGTTTGCTCTTTAAATCTAGGGGATTGATTTTTTTCACTTCTTTACATGTTCCAGATATGATTGCTTTGCCTGAAGAACAACTAGCTAAGATTTTTTCCTACTCTGTGGGTTTACATTGCACTTTGAATGGCTTCCTCTACATTGTTACTAGCAGCATGTACTAGCCAATGCTTTTTCTTTGTCATTCTAATGGAAAATAATTTCATGGTATTGTTTCAGTTTGATCTTGCTGATTTACTGATGTGAATTATCGATTTTCATATGTTCATAAGCAAATATATTATATTGTATTATATATTATATATAAATGTACATATTCATTTAATCGTACTGGTAGTCATGAGAAATTGAAAGATATTATTAGTCTCATTTTATAGTCTTGGAACTTAAAGCTCACAGAGATTATTAACAAGTTACACAGTTAATAACCAGTACATCAGGGCTTCAAACTCAGGCCTCTTAGAGATAATGAAATTGTAATGAAGAAATATTAAGTAATTTTCCCATGATCATGCAACTACTAAGTGACAGAGTTAGGTTTTGAACCTGAGCCTATATGATTATAAAATCTACATACTTAACATTTATCTTCATGTATCCATTTCAATTAGCATAAAATAAAGACTGATTTTTTTCTTTTGTTTATGTCTTTAGCACATGAAATATTTAGAAAGCTTATATAAGGAAGAATAGATAATCCAGTTATATTCATTCATTCTTGTATCAAATATTCATTAAACACCTACTATGTGCCTGGGTATTGAGTGATGAGACAAAGAAACATAACCTCTACACTAATAATCTGTTACAATTAATATTATCTGTGTTAAAGTCAAGCTTCAGGGAATTGTAAAGGCATAAAATAAAGGAGCTTGGCTTTGCCTCAGAGGTTAGAGAAAATTTCCTATGAGTGTTCACATTTGGACTTACATCTGAGGGTTAAGTGGAATGTAGCTGGACAAAGGAAGATGAAGGAAGCTGCCTTTCAGGCAGACAGAGAAGTGCATGCAAAGTCCCCCAAAACAAACAGGCTGAATGACCAGACACCAAACACTTACAGGGGCATAGCCAACATTACAGATTTTCAGTTTTAACTTTAAAAAAATATGAAATTGTTAGTAAGTTTTAAATAGGAAGTGACACCAGATTAGTGTTTGTAAAGAGGACCCTCTGGTACCAGAACTTCTATCCATGGATATATGAAGCATATATATGGACATGATATACCCATATTATATATGAATATATTATATATGGATATATATTAAGCATATGGATATACTTATTAGCAACTTCCAGAAGTGGAATAAATATGGAAGATTTGACTTTCTTACAGTCATGAAGTCTACCTACCTACGTGGTCTTTGGCACAAGCCAAGCCTTTGAAAAATCAGTTTAAAAGATAATGCCTACCTATCTCTGAGAAAGGAGCAGTCTTTCTCTTACCATCTCCAGGAAGACAGTTCTTGCTTTTGCAGGAATAGTCTTAGGAACATTTTCTCCTAAACTCCATGATAATGCTCAACAAGAAAGTATACTCATGTTACAAGCAAGTTAGAGACTTTCAAGTATTTTCAGGCACTATTGCATCTAAATATAACTGTGAAGTTTTTTCCCAAAGTCTGAATATAAACCCTTTTTCTATCCTCCATTTGATTGGAACCATTCAGCCATATTGGTAGATAATAAGTTTGCATGTTCTTAGATTGCATTTCATTATGCTCCACTTCCCCAAAAGAATAAATGTGCTATTTTCCCAACATTTGTAGAGGAGAAATACTTCTGAGATCTCAAATTTCAGTCTCAGGAAGACATTCCATGTCTGTATATCAAGGCCATTTTTTCCTGGATATTAATTTGTTAAGTAGAAGAAGTCAGACTCCTTCATGGCCACCAAAGTATCCATTAAATTAAATTTATTAAGCAAAAAGAGTCTAGGTCAAAATAAATTCATCTTGTTGGAACATATAAATGCTAAAAGAGAGAATTCTAAAAATCCCATTTGTTTATGGGACCACATTTTTTTTCATGGAAGAATCAGCAATTAAGATCAATATGTCACATTTGGTCAAAGTTACTAAAGAGCTTTTTGGTATTTAATTTCAATTTTTAGCTTCAAAGCATGGTCAATGGCAATAGCTCTAGTGGGGTGTGCATGCATATATATGCATGCATGTGAGCACATCATCCCTTTAATCTGGCCTAAAACTTATCCAGGCTACTTTGTGAGAACTATAAGTAAACTGGAGTGAAATAAGACAATGGATCCTTGAGTTAAGACCAACCTGACACATGAACAACTTGGGTTATGACCAGAATTTTGGTTTTAACTTATAACCAGAGTCTTGAGTTATGACCTGAATGCCTGCTAGCTGTGCTTCTACATGGTCCCAGATACAGATTTAATCCTTAAAGAGTTCTGGAAGGCACATTACAACATTCTTTGCTGAATGAGGTTAATCAAGAAATCATGGGCCAATGTCTGTCTGAGGACATTGAGATCTGCCTGTACACAGGAGAGAAACTCTGAAGGCAATGTAGAGGAGCCTGAGACCTCAGTTGATAACTTGAGTTACAAATAACCCTTGAGGAAAAAAAACTGAGTCTGTAAGTCAGAGGTCCACTGTATACTGTATTTGACTTCATGAAATTAAAAAAATCTTATAATCTATATGGAGAAGATAAGCAGTTGAATAAATAGGATGACATGACAATACAGAATATAAATGAATAATAGCAAGCCATAGGACAAAATGTTTAGGAATGTGAGAGCAAATTTCACTGAAGTGCTCTGAGAATCCCTTAGAAAGAATGACTTTTGAGCTGAGACCTATAAAAGAAATCAACCAAAGGCTGTGCTAAGGAGTATTTGTTGAAAGCAGCAAGGATAGCAAGTAAAGGTGTTTTTGTGTTACATTGCCAAGTACAACCTCTAGTCACCCCAAGCAGGTCTCAGGCAAGATGGGTATATCAGGGTCATGGTCCTGGAAAGTAGCCAAGCTGTTTTGCAGACTCAGACACTGGCGTTCCTAATTTAGTGCTCTTTCTGCTCTACCATGCTGGCAAGACCATATTATTTGACTATTGCAACATTTCATGCAGAATTGTAGCCACAAAATGCTTGTCAGGATAATCCCCAAACCCAAATCAGCTCATTTGCTTAAAGAAACCCTACCTGAAGTAACTCTTGCTGAAGAACATTGAATAGATTATGGAGATACTCCAAAGAAAAAAATAGCAATCCCCCATTTGTGTGTAGGCTGTACATAATGAATTGCTTCCAAAGAAAAGCATGGAAGGGGTGCAGATAGACAGGGCACCTTTGTAGTTAGACATAGTGGCAAATATCATCATCCAGGTGATACAATGAGAATAAATCATGTTGATAGCAGGTGAAAATAATGTTTTAGCTGTATCTTACTCCCAAAAATCCATAACCCTACTGCAATTATAAGGATAACATCAGGAAAGTTCCAAATATACCTGATACAACAATACAACTGATACTAGTCAGCCTGTCAAAGTCACCTGAAACAAGGGAAATATGAGAAAATGTCACCCCCTCATGTAAAGCTTAATAAAATATGATAAGTAAATACAATGCAGTATACTTGTTAGGATTCTGGAAGAGAAATAGGAAATTACACAGCAATGAGTAAATAACGAGCTTTAGTAAAAATTTTTTTAATATTGGTTCATTAATTGACTCAAATGTGCCATACTAATGTAAAATTATTAAGAAAATCAGCAATGAGTAATAATAAGGGAAAATGATGGAGAAGGAACAGTATATGACCCTGTAATATCTGCTCAGTTTGTTGATAAGTCTGAAACTGTTCTAAAAAGTAAAATCTATTACTAAAAAAATAGAATCTTGATCAAACAAAACAAAATTAATCTGAAAGAAAGATATCTTATTAGTTGGCTTTCCCATAGCTGGTTATCTGTAAATTGATTGAGACTAATCACAGAAAATCAAGTCACGTGAAAATTTTCACTTGTGAAGTCATATTAATGTACAGAAATTTTCAGATTTTGGAGCATTTTGTATTTCAGATTTTTGGGTTAAGAATGCTCAGCCTGTACTTGTTCTTTTTACCCTATACAGAGTTGATCTTTTACAATGACCATTAAAATGCTTGTGAATTTTCTTTTCTTATCTTTTTCAGTATAATAATTATCATTTTTTACAAACTCTGTCAATCCTTTTTTCAGCGGTAGACTTGGTGGGTTAGAATACAGTTAAAAGATTGGAGTGAATTTATAATAGTCAAAAATTCATCAAATGAAGAAGAGAAGCAAGATGATAGAGTGGTAAGCAGCAAAGAGCCTCTCTGAGAGTTTCCATCTCCATTGCTATATCAGGGATATAGCAATGTGAGGAAGACAAGAAGGAGGGAAGTGGGTCCCCTGGACCCAGAAAGGATGTGAAGCATGAATTGAAGTCTACAGAGAGAAAGATGGGAGACTTCAAAGAAGAAAAGCTGCCAGTGGCACCTTCTCCCTAAGTCAAGACTCACTGCTCAGGAGGGTCAGTTCAAACCTGCAGAAACCCAGTGACTACTGATAACCTCAGAGGCCGCCATAGAGAGATGCAGCAGTGGAGGGCAGCAGTGAACATGAAGGACTGCACTGGCTGGCAGTTAGTGCTGAGGGCTCAGTCATCCTGTGCAATACAGCTATTGGCTGGGAGCCACCTTGGAGACAGGCTGGTGAGATCAGAACTCAGAACTCAGAGTGGCTGCTGGCTCCATCTGGCAGCTCAGGCCCATGGAAGATTTAGGTTCACTGAGATAATCCACTACTCATCCATAAAGTAACTATTCACTTGCTGGGATAGATTAGCATGGATCTGGACTCTGTCTCCACATGTTGTCTACCAGTGACAGCAGAGACAAACCTGAAAGTGGAGTTTTGTTTTTCCCTCTCTCTTGTTTGCTTCCTGTTGTGGTGGTGGTGGTGGTGAGTTTATTGTTTGGTTGCTTGTTGCTTTCTCCTTCATTATTTGATCTTGCTTTTATATGAATGTGAACATGGTTTCTACTCCCTTTGTGGTTCTTGTTCTGTTTGTCTTTTTCTCTCTTCCTTCTCTCTTTCCCTCAAGTCTTCTGCACCAGTTTCTGAGAGATAGCATGATCCTCCTTTGTCCTCCAGCCTTACTTCCAATCTCTTCTTGTTCTACTTCTCTATTTTCTTCCTAACCCCTTTTAAATTTTAACCCCTGAGGGTAAAATTGACATATTAAGGACTTTTATACTGTGTATAATTTTCTGATTTGTTTTAGATTTTGTTATATAACCACAAAACTAATTCATATAGTTAAAGGTGGCAAATTAATGGTTACTTCAGTTTGTCATTTTCTAGGCTATGTTTGACGCTATTGTTATTGCTGACAGAACCACTTTAGCCAAAAGTGACAAAATTCTTCTAGACAGGTGTCTTCCTGGTATTCCAAGACTGAGATTGACTAAGAGTCATGGAAAATACTGTGGTGCAGTGCCAAAGAACTAGGAGCTGGGCCCAACAGGCAGTGACTTCTTATTCCCAACAAATTGAAGGGGTAGGACCTTGTAGCAGACCCAAAGCCCAAAAACTAGCTACACCTGGAATATACCTTGGAGAAGTAGTCATTTCCTAAGGGTTCATGAGCAATAAAGCAGCCCACCATAGACAATTTACAACAACCAACCCAGAAAATAAACTAAAAAAAGAGAATAAAAGAAGACACTTAAACAAGACATTCAGTGCACCAAAGGCAAAGCCAGGGGACAATGAGATGGGAAAGGCATCCACCTGACCTCTATAAAATAACAACAAAGCAATTATATGAGGCTCTGGAAAGAGTTGAATCAGAAATAGTTTCTCAGATAACTGAAGAGATGATGTTCACAATGAAAACCATGATTAGTGATTCTAGGGCAATACAGATAAAAAATAAAGGAGCTTAAGAAAATTATGGAAGCCATGAATGCTCAGCATACAAAAATCATGGAATCCATAAGATAGATTCAAACAGATATCCAGGTGAATAAAAATTCCATTGAAAGTATCCAAAGAAGAATAAGTGAATGTGAGGACAAGATCTCAGATACTGAAGACAGGCTTGTGGTTAGTGATCAGGAAAAGAAAGGTTTCTTAAACATAGTACAGGACCATGAGAAGTCAATGCAGCAGCTGCTAGATGATGCAAAGAAGAATAACAAGGTTGACTGGAGTCAATGAAAAACCAGAAGATAGCACAAATAATATTAAAAAAATGTTCACAGACATCGTGGTAGAAAACTTCCCTGATGGGCAAAAAACATACAGATAAGAGATTCCAAATAGCCAAGATCAAAAAAAATTTTACAGCCAAGCATGTGACAGCCAAGAGTTTAGAAATTCAGCGCAAGAATAGAATCTTAAAAGATGTTAGAGAACAGCAGCAAATCTCCTGTAAAGGAAAGCCCATCAGAATAACAGCTGACTTCTCATTACAAACCTTCAAGTCAAGGAGAGTTTGGAGTGAAGTATTTCAAGTTATAAAGGAAAACAATCTTCAATTCAGATTGATGTACCTTTTAAAACCATCTTTCAAAATTGATAGAGATATAAGATACATCCATGACAAAGAACATCTGAGGAAATTTATGTCCACCAAACCAGCACTCCAAAATGTTTTGAAGAATGTTCTAGAAAGAGATAATAAGAACTACTGCCCCATGAACTCCAACAGAAGCAATCCACTAGGGAAGGCAAACAAAAAGGGGAGGAGCCAACTACAGGAAAATAACATAACAAGGATACCTCAATATGTATCAGTTATAGCAATAAATGCTAATGGTTTCAATTCACAAATCAAAAGACACAGACTACTGGAATGGATCAAGAAGTAAGATGCAACAATATGTTTCATACAAGAAACACATTTCATTCAAAGAGAAATTCGTAGACTGAAAGTCAAATGATATAAAACAATACTCCATGTGACAGGAACCCAGAAAAAAGGCAGGAGTAGCTCTCTATTTGCAGTGAATTTCAAGCCAAGACTGATTAAGAGAGACAAAAAACATCATCACATCCTTATAAAGGGAACAATACAAGAAGAAGCGATAACAATCATAAATATATATGCAACAGATACCAGTGCACTCAACTATATGAAATGAATACTAACAGAAATTAAAAATCAAATAAGCACTAATATGATTGTATTGGGAGAACTCAGTAACAGTCTGTCATAAAAAGACAACTCAACTAGACAAAATAGCAACAATGAAATATTTTAACTAAACCAAATTTTTTAACAAATGGACTTAATAGATGTCTACAGTGTTCCATGCCACATCAGATGTAAATTCTTTGTAGCTGCATATGACGTTCTCCAGAATAGACCACATACTAGCTCATAGAACATGCTTAAGTAAATGCAAAGAAATTAAAATTATCCCATGCATGTTACCATACAATGTTGCAATGAAGTTGAAAATCAATGACAAAGAAAAAAACCACACAAATTTCATAAACACATGGAAATTAAATAACACTCTCCTGAACAACCAATAGATCACACATGAAATTAAAGAAGAAATTAGACAACTTATACAATTAAATGATAATTAGAATACCAAAACTTATGGGACACAAAGAAAATAATCTCAAAAAGGAAATTTATAGCAGTGAATACCCATAGCAGGAAAACAGAGCAAGAGCAAATAAATATCTTAATGTTGAACATCAGACTTTTAGAAAAAGAAAAGCAGGCTAAGTCCAAAGCTCATATGAGGGAGGAAATTATATACATGAGAGAGAATTATAGATTAAGAAAATAATGCAAAGAATCAATGAATTGGAAAGTCATTTCTTTGAAAAATTAAATAAAATTGACAAACACTTACCCAACCTTATCAGAAAGAAGGAAAGAAAGAAAGAAAGAAAGAAAGAAAAGAAACAGGAAAGAAAAAAAGAAAAAGAAAGAAAGAAAGGACATGTTTAGGAATAAAAAGGGTGAAACCATAACAGATCCTTCAGAAATCCAAAAGATCATCTATACCTATTTTGAGAATTTATATTCTAATAATATGGAAAATGCAAAACAAATGTACAGATTCCTAGATACATATGAATTTCCAAAGCTGGATCAAGAAGTTATAAAAATCCTAAATAAACAAATGTCAGTCAATAAAATCAAACATGTAATTAAAAACCTACCAACAAAGAAAACTCCAGGCCTTTACAGATGCACTGCTAAATTCTACAAGACATTTAGAGAAGACCTAACACCACTACTTCTCAAATTGTTTAACAAAATTGAAAGGGAAATGATACTCCAAAATTTACTCTTGGAAGCAAGCATTACCGTAATACCAAAACCAGAGAAGGACCCAACTAAGAAAGAGAACTACAACCAATCTCCCTAATGAACATAGATGTGAAAATTCTCACAAATTGTTTAACAAAATTGAAAGGGAAATGATACTCCAAAATTTACTCTTGGAAGCAAGCATTACCCTAATACCAAAACCAGAGAAGGACCCAACTAAGAAAGAGAACTACAACCAATCTCCCTAATGAACATAGATGTGAAAATTCTCAGTAAGGTACCAGAAAAGGGAATGCAGCAAACCATCAAAAAGATTATACACCATGACCAAATGGAATTCATCCCAGGGTGCAGGAATGGTCCAACATACATTAATATATAAATGTAATATGCATTACTAACAGAACCAAGGGCAAAGAAAAAATATGATCATCTCAAAAGATGCAGAAAAAGCTTTTGATGAAGTCCAGCACCCATATATGACAAAAAGTCTACAGAAAATTGGAATAGACAGTTTTTATTACTATCTGATTAAAAGGCCATCTATGACAAACCAACAGCCAACATCGTACTAAATGGACAAAACTGAAAATTTTCACTCTAAAATCAGGGAGAAGATAAGGATGTCCACTGTAACCACTCTTATTCACCATAGTCCTGGAAACTTTAGCTAGAGCAATTAGACTAGACAAAGGAATAAAGGAATAACAGTAGGAAAGAAATAAGTTAAATTATCATTATTTGTGGATGGCAAGATACTCTACATAGAAGACCCCAAAAACTCCATCAAAATACTCCTAGATTTAATAAGCAATTTCGGTAGGATAGCTGGATAAAAAGTCAACACTCAAAAATAGCCTTTTGTACATGAATGACAAACCCACTGAGAGAGAAATTAGGGAAACAACACCTTTCACAGTAGTATCCTAAAAAGAAAGAAAGAAAGAAAGAAAGAAAGAAAGAAAGAAAGAAAAGAAGGAAGAAAGACCTAGGAATCAATCTAATGAAGGATGTAAAAGACCTCTACAATGAAAACTACAGTATTCTAAAAAAGGAGATTGAAGAAGATTTCAGAAAATGGAATGATATACCCTGCTCTTGGATAAGAAGAACCAATATAGTGAAAATACCCATACTTTCAAACTGTTATACAGATTTAGTGTAATTCTGAATCAAAATTCTAACAACATTTGGTCATGAGTTCAATCCCCAGAACCACAGGGGAAAAAAATTCCTACAGCATATCTCACAGAATTAGAGAAAATAATCTTAAAATTCATTTGAAACCAAAAGACACCTAGAATAACAAAGGCAATTCTGGGCAACAAACACAAGGCAGAGAGCATCACAATCCCTGACTTGAAATTATACTATAAAGCTACTGTGATAAAAAAAAAAACAGCATGGTACTGGCAAATCAAACAAACAACAACAACAACAACAAAAAAAAAACAAGACATGAGGATCAATGGAACAGTTTAGAAGATGCAGAAACAACCCTAGATATACTTAGCAACATATCTTTGACAAAGATGCCAAATTCATTCACTGTATAAAAGATATCCTCATTGATAAATGGTGCTGGAAAAACTGGCTTTGCATATGCCAAAGATTAAAATTGGACCCATATTTCTCATCATGCACTAAACTAAATTCACAATGGATCAAAGATCTAAATAGTAAGGGAGAAATATTAAATCTGCTAAAAGATAAAATAGGTAAAAGTCTTGAAGACACTGGCTTAAACAAAGACTATGATAAAACCCTGATCACACAGAAACTATAGCAAAGAATCGACAACTGAGATTTCATCTTATTAAAAGGCTTTTGCAAAGCAAAAAAAAAAAAAAAAAAAACACCAACAGAGCGAAGAAACAACCCACAATATAGGAAAAAATGTTTGCCAGCTGTTCCTCAGACAAAGGATAGCTATCGAGATAAAAAGAACTCAAGACCCAACCCAAAAATGGGCATCTAAGATGAATACATACTTCTCAGATGAAGAAATACAAACAGCAAATAAATATCTGAAAAAATGTTCAACGTCACTGGTCATTTGAGAGATACAAGTTAAAACAATATTGGGATACCGTCTCACCCCAGAAATAAAGGCTATTATCAAGATATCAAGGAATAAAAAATATAGGCATGGCTATTGGGAAAAAGGAACCATTCTCCAATTGTTATGGATTGAGAACTGGTGGTCAACTTAACGCCAGCTGGATTACATAAGCATGGCACTGAGTGGAGATGTTTTACCTGAGGAAGGTTGCCAGCATAAATGGAGACGTGGAAAAGGAGAAAGGAGAGCATTGGGAACGTTATGGCATTGAGACGTTGAGGTGTTGTGGGTTCTCCTACATGTTGCTGTTGCTGTTGTTGTTTGAGCCGTTAGGTTCTCCTGGAGGGTCCTCACATCGAGTATTGCTTCCTGGCTCTGGAGGGGGGAGACCTGTGCCACTTGGTCTCCAGGATGAACTCACGCTGGCTTCCTGGCATGTACTCGACTATGCTTGCGGTCGGAGGAGCTCGGGGCCTCCGTGTCGCTGAGGATGGCTGTGGTGCTTTTCAGGACAGCCCTTGTCTTTGTTGTGAGTGTGACCTCTTGGCTCCAGCATAGAACCCTCAACCTATCAACACAGCTCCTTCACCCTGCTGGCATAGACTTCCTACTTTCCACCGCTGACCTTTGGGCCTTGCCAGCATGGATCCGTAAAAGAGACTGGCATGAGTCCCTCTTATGGGCTCTAGACCTGCAATTGGACTCATGGGAGGCATTGTCATGAGCTCTGGGTCTTTATCTGGGCTCATGTGGGACATTGCTGTGGGATTTAGGCCCTTGGCTAAATATTCTATGTCCTTGGTGTTGTGAATAGATTTCCTGCATTTTCTTGTGTTAACTCTGGGTGACCATCATAAAAATAATATTATAAACTCCATGTCCTGATTCTAATTGTTCTCTGTACAACCCCTGACTACAACACCACTGTTGGTGGGAGAGCAGATTGGTGCAACCACTGTGGAAATCAGTGTGGGGATTCCTCAAAAAACTAGAATTGGAGGTCCCAGCTACTTCTTCTGGGTACTTTCCCAGATGAATTAAAAACATCATACCACACCAGTATATGTGTTTATAGCATGTTTATAGCAGCACAATTTGTAAGAGCTAAATCTTGGAAAAAACCCAAATGCCCATCATCTGAGGAATGGATAAAAAAGATGTGGTATTTTTATACAATTGAGTACTACTTGGCTATAAAGAAGGATAAAAATTTGAGACATTTATAAATTGATGCAACTCAAGACTATACTCATTAGTGAAATTAACCAGATGCACATGTATAAACATTGTATTGTCTCCCTAGGGTGAGAAGCTGAAAGAGTAAACAAGACCCTAACTGTACAATAGCTATTGTAAAATGGGAAGAAACTGTTCAAAAGGAAAGAAACTAGAATAGGTGAAAAATGAGAAAAATGAAAGGGAAAAATGAATATATATATATATATATATTTGAGTTAAGATAGTCATCCTACTACTTTCTGTTAGTTCATTGAAAAGAAATTTCAAAGAAAAGATTTTGTTCTAATATCATTTGGACAATTAAATACCTATATCTTATACTCTGAGTAACTAATTTAAAGGTAACAATACACAATGTACTAACCATTGTTATTCTCCTACTATTTTGTTTTGAAATTTTGTTTTATTTTTTCTCTTTAACATAAAATTTTTAAAAAACAATAAAAGTTAATTTATAACATGCAACAAAAATTCAAAGAGAAATAGTAAAAGATGTCCTTGTGCCACTTTGCCAGACTCAGAATGTGTTACATCTGTTTTGGAAAAATAGCTGGGTGATTAAACAGAAGTAATTATCTTCACAACACAACTTTGATTAGGACCATAGAACCATGGTGCTGGAAATCCTAAACACCATCCACATAACCCTTCATAATAAGGAAACTGAAGCCTAGAAAAGAGACTGTGGTCACGTGACTCAATGTGAAAGGGACCAAACTAGAGTCTGCATCTTCATTCATTTATTCAAATATGCTTATTCTCAGTGAATGTTTACCAAGTGCCTTCAGTGCACCAGAGACTATGATAAGCATATACCCACAAAAATAGAAATAACTACTACTTAACAGAATCTATAGTCCAGTGAAAGATACAGATTTTAATAAATAACAGCAACAAATACTTTTTAAAAATGTAAGTGAGCATTACAAAAAGAAATATACCCTTCTCTGAAGGCTTCCATAAAGGAATTTGACCAAATCATGGAAGGTTCATACTTCAAGGATAACTAGGCAATAATTAAGTACAAAGAGAAGGAAATCATTTTCAGGTAAAGGGAACAGCAATTGCAAAACCCCTGCGGAAATAGGATATGAGAGGTGAAAAGTGTGAAAGCCTTGTGTGGCTGAAGCCTTGTAAGTGAGAAAGACTATCTCAGGAAAATGAAAATGAACAGGTAAATGTAGATTAGATGACACACAGCCTTTGCAGATCAGGACCAAATAGTCATATGTTTGTCCCCATATAATGATAATTTACTGAAAAAATTAAGCATAAATTTGAAGATTAGTGAAGGGCAAGAATATTTGCACTGTGCATAGATGACTTTCAGTGCAGAAAAAGGAATGGAAAAGGAGGATAGGTTCCCCTCAGTGGAACGTGACATGGCTGGGCTCTACTTTCCACATCTCTTTGTAATCAAGTGTGATTGTATCACTAATTTCCAACTCGTGGAAAGTGGCAAAAAGTGAAATGTGTCCCTTTAAGGAACTTTATCAAAATCAGACAACCCCCCCCCAAAGGTCTCTTCTCCATTTGGATGGGCTCCCTAACCATGAGGATCTGAAGATCAGAGAGCCAATGTCAGCCTAGTTCCTGAATGAGCACCTCACAAGAGGTCCTCACTGACTGGAGAACTGAGGATATGTATCTAGACTGTTTTTATGAGCAGAAATGAAATTTTCATTTCTTGCAGACATTTCATTTTGAGGTGTGTCTATCACAGCAATCTAACTAGCCCTAATTAAACTCCATGGATATGTTTCTCTGTGCTTATACATATGCAACCTATCTCATACGGATCAATGTCTGTAACATGAGGAAATAACTGGCAAATTCATTAACTACAGGCCTGATGGTAGAATTATTACATAAAGCAATTACTTCATAGTTTATATAGGTCCACAGTCCCTCCTAAACGAATGTTCTATGAAATAATTTACTGGGCTTCACAAGTATGATGAATTGCATACCCAAGAATTTCAAACTAATGACTACACCTTACATACTTTCTTCTTTAAATAAGGCTACTAATTTTTAAAATATCTATGATTGATTTGAGACTCTTTAATATAACAATGTATAAATAAGAACCTAAATTATTAATTTGTAAATATTTATTCCCTTAGAATAAGGTTATTTCTTCAGATGATACACTTCTTAATTTACTAAAAGTTCTTCATTAAATACCTACCCCAGGCTAAGATCCTTAATAGAGAAAATCTGATGTATTTGTTGTGATGTATAGTACTTATATCCTATTCTAAAGATGAATTTATAGTTTTGAAGAATTATTCTTGTTTTTATAGTAGTTACATAGGTTAAAATAAAAGCTTCAAGACAGAGTTGGATAGAAACAGAATTTGTTTTACCTCCCTTAAACATGCCAAGGTCCTAGTCATTCCTTGTCATGGTGACCACCTGAATCAGATAGGAATGCTTTTGGCTACAAGTAAGCAAACTCATCATCCCAAAATGTCTTAAATATCATACTGCTTTAGCTACCAAAAAAAGAAGTTCAGAAGTAGGGAGCTTCAATGACATATACCCAAGATTGTAAATATTTCTACCTGAGGTGTCTTTCGTATCATAGCTTTTATGCTCCAACTTGTCCCCTTCTAGTTCCAGGATAGCAGCAATATCCTCACCAAATAGTCAAACAAAGTGAGCTTTTACTTCTATTGTATCTCTTTAAAAAAAAAAGAAAGAAAGAAAGAAAGAAAAAGAAAAAGCTTTCCCAAAGCCTGTTAGGAAAATGTCTCCTAGGTCCCTTTCGTTAGAACTGTGTCACGTGCCAATCCTAAACTAAACACTGGTATTGAACACAGAAGGACCATGAGTGAGGTAGGTGAGTCAGGACTAACCAGTTGGAGTTGGTGAATGCCCCTGAAAACATGGTCAGCTGGTTGTTGGGCAAAATTGGAATTCTATTAAAGTGAAAAATAGATGTTAAGCTTAGTGAATAGTGTAGGGGTAGGACAAATTGTCCACTATCAATGGACTGAATTCCTTTAAATTATAAGACAAATAATTAAAGCTCTACACTTTTAAATTGTGTGTTGAGTCATGTGTCCAGAAGTGGTAAAGCAGACTGAATATTGGTGGAGGAGAAGTCATTGCTGTAACTGCACTTGACAATAGTGTTTAGATGCCTTTGGAATGGGTTGGGGAAGAGCTTGGGGAGATTCAGAGATGCCAGTTGGAGGCACTCTGGTATACTGTAGGAAAAAGGCTTCATGGAGATTTTGATGAGAGATCAGAAAACACCAGAATGCAGATAGGGATGCAGACAGTAAAAGCCACATTCAGGAGGTTTAAGTTGAGAAAAATTCCATTAATAGTTGGACAAGAGACCATGATATAGTATACAGTTTGTTTATATTTTGTCCATGTCCTGAAACTTTGCAGGAGACTGAGACAAAGGGTGGTGAACTAATCAATCTGGCAGAAAAAATGGTGAGACAGCCCAACACTCAAGCTGTGGCATGAATACTGCTAGATGCTTTTAGCCAGATTTATAGTGACAATTGGGATGAAAATGGAGCAGAAAATGATGGAAATTTGGGCTCTGAAGGAAGCCTGTCCAAAGTGGGGACCAAAGGAAGTATGAGTGATGAAAAAAATCAGCACTTTTTTACAGTAGCAATTACACATTTTGGGTTTTATTACTCCTACAGTTCTTAGCGCTCTAAAGGATATAACTGCATGTGTGTTTAGGTGTGTAAGATAGATGTCCATATTGCTGTTTTTGTTGGAATGTTGAACAGAACTGTTAACAGGCTCATTGTTTGAATGTGTACTTTGTATGTTTTAACTTTGTAACTTGAACAACCATTTCCAATGATGACAGTATGTAACTTATCAAGTGGCGATTTCTTAGTATTTTTGTTTTTGTTTTTGTTTTGTTGTGGTTGTTGTTCTTTTTTTTCCTTTTTTCTTTCCCCTTTGGAATTCTGTATTGTTGCTACCCTCTTTCTGTTTTGTTTGGTTTTTTTCTTTCTTTCTTCTTCTCTTTAAATAAAAAAATTTTTTAAAAAAATCAGCACTGTAATGTGGAACCATGCACTTTGAAAAGGGACAATAAGAAAGATCCTTTGAGGGTATCTTAGGAACCAGCAAGAATCCACTCATTCTAGCCTCAAAGATGCAAAAATATAAACTTTTCATATGATAAGAGAGTTCCTAGTTCCGCTGCTCTAAATGGGCCACTTAGAGTTGGTTCCTTGGAAATCATTTCACTGTGATTGGCTATCCAGGCACCTAGAGGCTGCTGCTGGCCTGGTCTCTGGGGACGTGGCTACTGCCCATGCTAGGGAAGACTTTTGCATTGTGTAATGGTATTAACTTTAGGAGTATGCACAATGCATAAATTGTGGGATGAGAGGGGCTTTCAATCAATTTTCATGGAAGATGTGTGAATCTAGACATAAAGCCCCTGAGAGGGCTTATGTGAAGCTGTGGAAATGAAATTCAGTGTACACTGGAGACTCTAGCAAGTCAAAAATACAGAAACATGGAACATGGATCATTTGAGATGGAAACATATTTGTTGGTCAGGATTAAAGCCAGTATAAGATGGAGGCTACATGGCCTGCAACCACCAAGGCCATAGAAATGGAGCCACCCAGGTTCTTTGGAGCTCATATTTTACCATGCTGTGCCCTAGATCTTGGTTTTGGAGCTCCAGGATTTAATACTTACCCTGCTAGGTTTTGACTTTGCTTTGATTCTAGTCTTTTCTACCTTCCTATAGAACTTGTCCATTTCCAGTTTGTCTCCCTTTGGGAACTGGATAGTTTGTCCTATGCCACCCTACTATGAAATTATGTAATTTGTTTTTGTTTTGACAGAGGTTCACAGCTGAGGGTTCCCTTTGAATCAAAGAAAAGACTTAGACTTGGACTTTTGAAAAATGCTGGAACTTTTGTAACTTTGGGAAAAGGAAAGGATTGTTGTGATTCTTCTTGTACCCATAACTGTTTATGTTAGGCAGAATTACGAACTTGCTATTTGCTTTAGTTGGAGGTTAAGTATGGTTTAAGGATGAGTGTTTGGATTACAAGTTAATAGGGGGTGGGATATTCTACTCAGGGAAGACAGTTTAGACTGGATGTAGGATTGACCCCAGGGACTGGAAGAGCACTGTCCTGGGTATGTCTGGATGGAGCATGGAGGTGGCCTTGGACCTATATCTTATCCATCTCCCTTTCTCTCTGGCACTGGTATCCTACTCTGCATCCTGACCACCAGGAACTAAGTGGCTTTGCTTTGACAAATTAATACAACTTCTGTAACAATTTGTACTTTGAAATGCCCTAACATTTTTCATTTCCAAATTTAGATATAAACCAAAAGATACATACACAGGTGCAGCAAATAGATACATGCATAGATAGGTCTTTTCTTCTTTTTGCAAAGATCATCTCACTGCTGCTGATTATTATCTCTGTGGTGGGTGTGGTTTAAAAATGCTTGTCTTAGAACAAAGTCTTGGATTCCAACTTGTCTATCAAAAATAGTTAGCAGTTTCTGAAAATAAACTTATTCAGCTTTTAAGATGCTGGCCTCGCATTGCTTATTACCATTTCCTTTCTGCTGAAATTTTGATGACATGGTCATCACTCATTCAACCAAGTGTAGCCATTTCAGATTAAGTTAAGTGTCTTCACTCAAGGTGTCCTCATTGGCCCCGTGTTTGTTAGAACTATTTCGAAATGACTCGCCAGATGAATTTCTAGAACACAGTGAAGCAAAACTCATTGAACCAGGACTAAGCTGAGGACACAAAACAAACTAATGGAGCAATTGCAGATTTGGGGCATTGTTCATGATATGAAATGGAAAAAAGTAAAAAAAAATCATTGAATATGTCACGTGCTGTGGGCGGATTGATAGAAAATATTAAACAAAGTGGAGTTACCTCTAACAGTGAGGTTAGAGGTGTTCTTCAATTATTTTCTGTATTTTCCCTGCATTATATTTAACTGTTTTCCTCCACTAAGAAAAAAAACAAACATTGCTCCTGAAAGGTGTGTGCGGCTCCCTAGCCTTCAGTGCTATTTACCACACACCAATCTCTGGATCAACCCACCAGAAGCTTGGGCATTTTCCCTGCCCTCCTTGGACTGGGAGGGAGACTTTACATAGCAAGCTTAGCATGCAGCAGCAACTTTTTCAGTCCAGGAAAGCACAAAGAACTCCCCACTGATTATTCTTACTCTGCGGAAGTTTCTCACCTAAATCAGAACACTGGATGGTTCACAGCATTGAGCAAATAGACATACTGACCTTGCATTTTTAGTGAGACGTCTTCTAAAGTTGGATTCCAGGAAGAACTGGCTCAAAATCAGCAGCATAGCATCAGGTTTACCAATTATAAAATGGGTGATGTGAAAATATATAAAAGGGAGTAACACTGCAAAACATCTTCCTAAGACTCAAGAAATATTTCTGACTTAAAAATGCATTAGACAATTACCTTAAAGAACAATACATGATTTTAAAAAATCAAAAATTGGTATAAAATTGAAATGTTAGTTACATTAAAATAAAGAATGAGATAATTAAATAACATTTGAATTAATTGTATAATCACCTATTTAATGGTGATTTCCAGTCAAGGATGTTGCTCTAAAAAGGCAAAGTGTTTCTGCTCATTCAGTAATCTACACCCAAAGTCCAGCCTGGCGCCCAGCTCATAGCTTGTATTTTATGTATAATGCATGAAAGAAAGAACAAATGATAGGCAGACACATTACACAGTAGATGTTTCCCCAATTGTAGTTTGGTTTTCTTACCACTGCAGAAAAACAATGTGTAGAATTAAAAGTATAATTAACTCAAAGCTAAAATCATTATTATTTATAGTCTTACAAGACTACTTACACTGAAAATGAGAAAAGCTATTCTTAAAAGATCAATAGGCAGTCAGATAAAGTATTAAAAATTCAATTTTCTATAAACAAATGATAATTAAGTAATATCCTAGAAAAAACCCTACAATATACTTGTGATGACAATAAGAGATGGAAATAACTTTCCTAAAGAAAAAATGTAAGACTCTTCCAAATTCTCTTTGCTGGATGCAAAGTTTAAATACTAATGTCAAGTTTTAAATGTAATTCCATGGAAAATCTCAGGAAGTGTTTTTATATCCACTGATGTTAGTCTGAGATCAACATGAATATTGAGCCAGTGAAACGAACAAGGAGAAAGGCTGATGAGTATTAAAAGGCAAAGGCTTTCAAGTTTAAAAATATAAACCTCAAATACTTAGAAGTATGATGTTATTGCAAAAATCAAACCCTATTTAGCAAATCAGAATAAAAGTTAAAAAATGAACTGTAACAAGAATTTGTTTTATGGTAAAATATATATTAGGAACTGAGTCTATAACCTTTGGAATCACTCAATCCTGAAGTTTCCTCTTAGCTCGACCTCGTAGTGCATATGCAATTTAAGCTACCTAAGCCTTAGTTTGCTTAACTGTAAAATAGGGATAAAATACACTACAGTGTAGTTGCAAGAGTCAAATGAAATGTATATTCATTAAAATTAAAAACTCATTAAAAATATTCAGCACTAGCTAAACATGATGGTGCATGCCTATAATTTCAGCATGCCTATAATTCCCCTGAGATATGCAGTGAGCTAAAGTGTCAGCCTGAACCACATAGCAAGACCCTATTAAAAAAAAAAATATATATATATGTATACATATACATATACATAGAGATATTTATTTAGCACTACATCTAAGTATACAAGAAGTGGTAGTATCATTTGAACCAATGAAAAAAAAGAATCTATATAAAATTACACTGAGATAATTATTCATGGAAAAATGTTTGTAAGTTATATATTTATATTTCATATTTGCATTTTATAAAATATATTTTAAACCACAAATATCTGTAAGACAGTATGAGTGATTATTCTCCTGATCTTATGACAGAAAACTTGAACAACAACAACAAAAAAAACTATTGAAATGTCATCACAAAGAACAGGCCAAAGGAAATTTTAACTTTTCCATAGGAAAAAATTTGAACCTCATCATGTGAAAGAAAAATTACTATAAAAAAAATAAAACCAGAGCTGTGTGTGATGGCACACACTTGTAATCTCAGCACACTGGAGACTGAGGCAGGAGAATTGGCACAAATTCAAGGTTAGCCTGAGCTAGACAGCAAGACTGCCTCAAAAAAATAAAATAAAGCTTAGAAAAATGAAACCAATAACTTTACTATATAAATGGCTCTTTCAAATCAATACAAGAATACTAACAACTCAATAGAAAAATTTTAAGGAATATGAGCACAAATTCATAAATTAAAGAATAAATGCAAATTTTCAGCAATGATGATGTTTTTAATTTCATTAATTCTTGAATTTAAGTGCACAGATATTTAAATTTTGGAATACTCGAGGTAAAAAAATCCACAAAGAGAAATATAGAAATAAAAATATTTTGCACACTGCTGTGTCAGGAACTGCCTATGTGAAATATAGTGCATCTCCCATTCAGCCTCTCTCAGTTATGGAGTGCTTTCTTTCAATTTTCAAATGAGATGTCAGATCTCACTTTTGGTAAATTACAATATACCACTCACTCTTTTTGCCACTCCATGTTCTTCTTTTCCAACATGACATATGCGACTTTCACACTACCAATAATTTCCATGTCATGAATATCCATCTGGATAAGCATGAACTAAGTAGGTGGAGAAACCATGCCTAAGGAAATACGGGAAGGGTTCTAGCTCCAGGTCTTGACTCACTTGTAATACTTGCGACACAGACCATGGATGAGGAGTATCCCTTCTCAAAATGCAAAGTGAGTATATTAAGGTTTCTCCCAGTGAGGTCCATAGTGCCAACATTTCAGAATCAGACGTTAGAAATAACTAGAAATTGGCAATTTTAACAAGCAGCCAAGTTAATGCTTAGGTATTTTAACATTTCAAAAAAACCACAATCATAGTAGACCACTAAGTCCTTCCATCCAAAATCCTTCTACAAAAATCAAATATTCTGAAGCAAAATATATGCATGCTAAATAACAACTCCTCTCTATATGAAAGAATGAACAACCACCTCAGCTCTCAAAAGTTGGATTCTCCAATCCCTGTTAGAGCTGAGGTGATATCTTTTTAGGTTTGTTCTCCTAATCCCAAGGATCAAATTATACTAACCGAAGCTGCCAGTCTTCAAAAGCACTTTCAGAAGGCACATAAATTCAGTCCTCTGTATCATGACTTAAGCATTTAATCACACTATAAAGTTAATGGAATCCAATTTGAATGTAGACACCTCAACAAGTACATTACGTTAAATTAACATATTTCATAAAACGTGGGTTTCAAAGTGAGTCACCAACTTAATGGAAAGTTCAAAGAGGAATGCAGTCCTTTCATTGGTCACTGCCCAAATCTTCAGTTGCCAGGAAAAGGCCACAGCTGTCAACACAGTGCTGTAGCCAGGCAACCAGCCACACCACTAGGAACTTTCTCAACTCTCAAAAAAAAAATTTTAAAACTTTCAGATGCTTTTTAGATGGCGGGGGGATTAGCCCATGATCTGTAATAGTGATGGTGTTTAGCAGTCAGACAGTCTCTCAATTTAAAACATCCCATTTAAAAAAATGCTACCATTTTTAAGAGCCCAGAAATGGATTGCTCTTCTGCTACTCATGACTTAACCGAATTGCCAAAAACTGTGCTACTCCAGTGGTACCTGGTCTCTGGGGTAAAAGGGAATAGACACTATGTGTCTAGGATCCCAACAATCAATTATTTAAACAGCAGAAAGTAAACTTGTTATTGGCCTCCAAACACCCAGAGTGTTCAGCATCCACTAGGTGAAGGTATCTGGATGAGTGACGTTGAGCTCTCCATCCACATGTCGTGCCATACTAACAGTACACTCCAAGCTGCAGCCTGGTAGAGCTTGCTATTATCACAAAGCTACCTGTGTGAGCCTCTTTAAGAGTATCTTTTCACATCAGTTTTTCCAACTTGGATAAAGCAACTTTGCTTAAAGAACACTAGGATCCACGGAACTGCTGAGATTAACTGAGCTTTATGTTCTTCAAACATTTCTAGTCATTGTTAAACTAAGTAGAAGGTAAGCCAAATTCTTTCTTAATTTTTTTCTTGAAGACTGCTGTTGGAATGCACTCATTCTTACAAAGGTATTTACCTAAAGTAGGAACCATGCATTCGAAAGAAGGAGACAGGTCTCTCAAAATGTCTTGTACACTTTTTGTGTCTTATGTGCTGAAATGAAAATTTAATCCACTGAAGGGGTTTCATGCAAACGTTCTTCTCAGATTCCTTTTGTACAGAATCTTGATGCATAATGTATAGCGTCTGAAAATGGATTAAACTACATTTGGAGATAGTTTGAGATTTTGTTTTTAGCAAGCAAAAATGAGCAGGTTTTCTGTTGTTGCCTTGTTTAACCCTTCTTGTTCTGAAACAATCATGCATATATGAGTTGTGTCTTCTCAAAGTTACCTTCCACAGTATTTCTTGTATTATCTTTTTTCTTGTCAAAAGGCTTGAAATGTAAAATGTTTTAATTAGAAATGTGAGTGATGAATTAAACTCATTTCCCTCATATTCCCCAACTAAAGCAAGCAAATAGAATGGTGAAATTTTCTGACTTATTTCTGGAAGATAATTCAGCAATGAAATAAGCATATGAGTGAAATCTCACTGAATAAAATTTTCCCTGATCCTCCACCATTTTAATTACCTTAGGGCTATGTTCATTGTGAGAACACAGGTCTCTGTTGGGGCAAGCAAGTATGGTCAGTACTCAGAGGGACATTTCTATCAATGCTCCATTAGGGCCATAAAGATGGGAGAAGTCCAAGGAAAATTGTCAAGAACTGCAAAGGAATCACAGTCTATAATCTTACAGTTATGTGTCATTGGGTCAATGAGTTTTTGATGCTGTTTCATAATCTATCTACATTTATGTGCCATTAAAATACTATCAAATTGTAATTTTACAAAGGAGATGGCAGCTAGAAAGAGGAAATTTGGATTCATCCCCAAGTCTCACTGTACCTTATTATTTTTGTGAACTTTAACTTATTGTCCATGGTTCAGGGGTCAAGTAAGAAGAACCATGCTCTCTTTATCTGTCTGCATCTTGGAACCATCAAGAGATACCATAGAGAGATAAAATACAAGGATGGGTTATGGGTTTTTTATGTATGTTCCCCCAAAGCCTCATGTGGTCATAGGTGGGGCTTTTCAGGGGTAGCTGAATCTAGAGTGTGTGATGCTGTGATTATGTGATGCTAGGATTGATTCACATTGCATTGCTAGGATTAAAGGTGCCTCACCCTTGGTGTGAGTGCTACCACCTCTAAGGGTGAGTAACCTGGATAAACTATGTGGGATAGAAAGAAGGCTGCTGTGGTCACTTGCTACTTTCTGCCTTTGCTGCCTTCTGCCTACCATGAACTGTTTCTCCTCTGAGATGCCCCTAATCTATGCAATCCTGCCTTAAAGCTAGCCAACTAAAGACTGAAACTCCTATAAATTGTGAGCTACAATGAAGCCTTTCTCCTTTGACTTTGGGTGTCAGGTATTTTGTCTCAGCAATGAGAAAAGTAACTAAAACAGGGAGAAAGGACTTTGTAAAACTATTGTAAAGTCTTAAGCTTCATCTATGCTGCTGAATTCTCCGTTGCTTGGGTTTACTTTAGTTTTCTTCCAGAAAAAGACAGCATCTTTGGCTCTTCTTGTGCATTATTCATTCAGGTCTCCCAAAGTCATTAGTTAAATGAACAATTTGCTGACTAGGGAAATATGCTCCTGCATAGGTGACCACCTGTTAGTATCTGGGGGTAAAACCCTAACAAAAGCTGTTCCTTTGACACCATTTGTAACACTTTGCAACTTCAGAGAAATATAGAGCCCACCTCTCCCCATAAATTCCCCAGATGCTCCATTCTGAACCGGTTAACTTGACATTGGATATAATCATCAGGATCCTGACATTGTGACTCACCATTTTGTATTCACTTGCCTCATCCTTCTGGCCAAATAATTAGTTCCAATTATCTATGTTGGGCTTTCTGATTATGTTTTGTATCATGATTCAAATGATATTCTTGGTCACATTGTCTTTATCAGCTCCAGCTGGTAGAAGTTAACTTAGACCCCAATGCTGTGGACGGAAGGCAGACAAACAGAGAGTCTTACTGACTCTTGTAGAGGCTCAGATGTGCCTCTCAAAATAAGTGATATAAGTATTTCCATCACAATCTAGGAGACGTTTTCTCTTTTGGAGCTATACACGTGCAACAACTGGACAAATTCTAAGGGATATAGGTACCTTGGGAAATGGTGATGAAGGAAAAAGGGTCAATTATTCCCTCACTTGTTTTCTCTTTCTACCTCCAAGGGTACCACACTATCTTCCTGGATAGTGGATTCATGGATTCATAGATGGAATACTAAATGATAAAGGAAGAGTAATTCAAATTAAGGTTGAATCCTCATAATTTCACAATAACATAGATGTCACTGAATGTGAGTTTTCAAGTTTTTTTACTGTGCAGAGGGAGCAAGAAACAGGTTTGTTGTTCACTGGAGTATTTTAGAACTTGGCACAATGCTTGACTCATAGTAGGTACTTTTACATATCTCTTGCTGAAACAAATGCTTAAGAAAAAACTAAAATAATATTTGAAAGATGCCTACTTATCTGATGTAAATGATTTAGAGAACTGGTATCCAGTGCACAGCTCGCTAATACTTTTTAAAACGTGTTGATGTTCATAAATCCAAAATAAACAACCTGTAAAATCATTTAAGATGAAATAATATGCATTTAATCAGGCTTCCAGAGGGAAGTCTGAAGAAAAAGGAGAGAATTTCAAGAATTATTAAATCTTTTCAAATTCAATCACTGTCCAATCTCAGACACACCACATGTCCCTCTGCCCACAGGCTGACATTTTAGGCAGTCTCTCTCAGCCCTTCGTTATGAAACTCTTAGATTATTGCCACCTCCCAGAGCCATAGGAAAAGGCTTTAGATCAGCTGAAAAAACAAGTCTTCCTACAGGTCTCCCAGCTGTCTATTCTGCACTCCACAGAGAGATTTTAAATAAAGGAAGAGAAACTGAAGGCATCACCCATATACTGAAGGCAGAATTTTCAAGTCTTACACGTGTCCTGGCTTAGCTTCATGTCACAAGGACGCTTCCACTGACAAATAAAATTCAAAACACTGTGAAATGCTGTTCACTACCTCTGTTTTACAATCCTGTTGAAGTTCCTAGAATTTAACAGTGTTCTGGTACCTTCCACTCCATCCTGGATTTTTACCTTAATCTGCTAATGAGTTACTTTTACCTTTCCCAGAGTTTGATTAAGGTCCTGAGAGTGGCAGTAAAATGGATCCATGTTTTTGTTGCAAACTCAATTAGCAGAAGTTGGAATTGCTCTCTACAACAAAGTTAAATAAATTGTTAATGAGAATTTACCTTCACTTGATTTGCTAGTTGCCTTATTAGCTTGGAGTCAAGACTATTAAAGGAGATTTTTATTAAAACTTAAGGTGTTTTGCTGGATTGAATGTTAATAAATGATGGCAGGATATTAACACTGATTTCTTATTTCTGGAACTTGGAGGGGATTCCAGGACTCATCAAAATTTACCAACTTCCAACCCTCATTTGGGTAAATTCATTGGGGAAATTGTAATTTTCCTGGTAATAAATGCTACACAGTCTCAGGAAGCATTGGAAACTAATCTTTCCAGGAATTCATCACAAGGTATTTTCTAAGTCAAATGAATGCTAACCTAAAGAATGACCACGCACTTGTGACTACAAAGAGGCTGTAAGACTTTTAACAGGACATCACTTTCTCTGCCAAGAAGAGCACTCAGACACCCCCACCTAAATGTCAGGGCACAGGAGACAGAAGATATGTATTTAGAGAAGTTTACATGCAGATCTGAAAACTACCTATCCAAAGAAAACAATGATGTCTCCCTGATGTGACATTCCTAAAATGCCTCTTATCAATAACCAGTGCTAGGCAAATTTGAAAGGTCAACTAAGGATATTTTCAGTGCCCTCTCCATTTATTTTTTTCGTCAAAAAATGTTTTTCTGGATCCTCCATCACATAGGGTTAAATCTACAGACTTGTTCATTCTGGTCCATTCCAAGATCATCATGGTTAACTGTTTGGTCTCCAAAAAGCTAAAAACCTAAAGGTCTCATTTCCCAGAATGCTGTGCAGTTTAGGTTCTATGTGAAACCTACCTTCAGCCAAGCAGACCTTATCCCACAAAAGGCAGAAGGTAAAAGGGACTCTGAGAAAGATCCTGTGTCCCACTCCCTCTGCTACACAATGTGGTATGAAGAAGGCTGGGAGCTATAACACAGGGCCCCAGGTCCAGACCCTAGGACTATGGCAACTTGTGGGTAAGTGAAACAACTCTATTTTATGGCTTCAGGTCGGGATAGCCATGATGACATCCAAGAGTAGGCACTTGGAGAGATGACCTTCTCATCACCATTTTGATCATGGCAGAGACAGTAGCTGTCTCAGTGAACCAGGATAGAGCTGGTATTCTAACGTGTGATTTCTGGAAGTTCTTACTACAATCTTCTCCTCCAGTTTTTGTAGTGATTTCTTTGAGCTCCTTATTCATTGTGTGAAATTCATTTCTGCTAAAAGCACCTAGACTGAATTTTGTTACCTATAATTCACCTCAGACAGAAATACTTCCTTCCCACATAGGTAAGCATATGCTTTCATTTTTGACCCTTCATCTTCTCAGATGAGTTGATAAACTAGTGCACAGTAAGTAATTAATAATTAACAATTCCTTTATCATTCTGAGTTTTATTAGTGTATTTATTCCAAAGCTTAGTATGTTTCATATCAGTTCTTGAATATTATGGTAGAGTATTATGCTCAGTATTTTATTACTAGTATATTTTTAAAAATTTTATCAGTACATGTTTGCAGTCCATGTAGTTTACAATCATTCTGGGCAGTAGTACATGTACATACTACAGTTTGTTTCTTTTCTTTTAATCTCCTTCTTTCCCTTCTGTTCCAATTCCCTTGTTATATTTTTCATTAGTGTTGATATTACTAATCATAGCACATGATATGGCATATAATATTTACATTAATTGAAGTTGATAGGTTCCAGTTTATGGTATATGTTTATTCTACTTATTTCTCCTTCCCCTCCTCCTCACCCCTCGCCCTTGTTCCATTGTATCACTTCCCTATTGCAAGGGATCTATACCCTTTTCCCCTTCTATCCATCCTGTACTAATCTCTTTCTTTGTATTTTGCCTAATTCAAATGAGGGATATGATATGGTATCTAAACTTGTGTGTCTGGTTTATTTCACTCACCATTATATTTTCTAGATGCATCCATTTCCCTATAAATGTCTCAAATTTGTCATTCTTTATAGCTGAATAGTATCCCATTTTATGTAGATACCACATTTTTTTGTCCAGTTATCTGTTGGTGGATATATAGGCTGCTTCCAGGATTTAACTATTACAAATTGTGCTGCTATGAATATTGATATGCATGTACTGTTGTAGTATGATAATTTAAGCTCTTTGGGGAAGATATCAAGAAGAGAGATACCTGGATCATACAGAATTTCAAATTTCAATTCTTTGAGAAATCTCTATACTGATTTCCATAATGGTTGTACTATAATTTTTCATGAATTCTTACCTTAATCAAAGCAGAACAAGTCTAATAGTGACTATTCAACCATGAATGGTCTATGCTTTTGGTGCAGATTTTCCTTTTTCTACATAGGGAGACTTTAAAGAGGTTTGTATTTGTGGTTGATGATGATAATAGTGCTGGTAGTGACGTTTAAAAGATTAAGAGAACTGATTTATTTTTTCAGGTTCCCAGGGTTGATATTGACAACTCCCCAAATCCACCTAACTTTGTAACCAGGGTGCCTTACCGCTTAGTACAAACCTCTCCTATGGGGGCTCACTATGAAACCCATAGCACTCTGTATCAGGCTGATTCCTTCCCAAAAGAGAAAAGCTTCAATATAAAGTTGAAGGGATGAAAAACACCTTCACCATTTCCCTGAAAATCAGTGTTATGGATTAAAAACTGGTGGTCAACTTAACACCAGCTGAATTAAGTCAGCATGGTGCTGAGTGTATATGGCCCACCTGAAGAAAGTTGCCAGCATAAAAGGAGATGTGGAGCAGAAGAGTGTAGCATTGTGAGTTCTCCTAAGTGTTGTCATTTGGAACCGTTGGTTCTCCTGGAGGAGCCTGTCATGGTGGCTTCCCTGATACGAATTCAGCCATTATCACAGAGGAGCTCTGGACTTTGTCACTGAGAGTGACTGCAGTTAACTTTAGGGGAGCTCTGTTTTCTTATGTTGAGCATTGCTTCCTGGCTCCAGTGGGGAAGATGTGTGCTGTTTAATCTCCAGAAGTTTGTCCTGATGGCTTCCTGAAATGTACTCGGCTGCTCTCATCATCAGAGGAGCTCAGGACCTCACTGTCACTGAAGATGGCTGTAGTACTTTTCAGGGGAGCCCTAGGCCTTATTTTGAGCTTTACTTCTTAGTTCCAGTGTAGAACTCTCAATCTACTGGTACAGCTCCTTCACCCTACTTACACAGACTTTCTAGCTTCCACCACTGACCTTTGGGCCTTCCCAGAACAGATTCATAAAACAGACATGCATGGGTCATTGTCATGGGCTCTAGACCTCAAGTTGGACTTTTAGGAGGCACTGTCATGAGCTCTAGGTCTTCAGCTGGACTCATACAGGACATTGCTGTGGGATCCAGGCCCTCAGCTGGATTTCCTTGAGTGTTTAGTGTTGTGGACAGATTTCCTGCACTTTCTTGTATTTAACTCTGGGTGACTATCACAAAATATTACAAATTCTATATCCCATATGTAATTGTTCTTGCAACTCCTGACTACAGAAAAAATATTGTGATTGGTTGATTGTGTCAACTTGGGACATTCAAGAAGCTTAACTAAAATGGTTTAGCAATTGTACATCCTAGGGTGTAGAAGTCCCACCCTAGGATGGCTCATCACCTGGATGGTATAAAAGGGAAGAAGGATGAATTAGGTTCCTTCTTCAGAGGAGCTCCAGTCTTTGCCTTCTGCTTGAACATTGTATCCAGGCTTCCAGGGAAGACTTTCCAGCTTCTGCCTTGGATCCTTCAGCCTTCCAGGACAAACTCTTCAGGCTTCTGGCTTAGACTTTTCAGCCTTCTGTCACAGACCCATCGACCTACTGCTGCAGACTTGCACAGAACACTGCAGTGGACTCCAGACCTTGGACTGAATCCTTCGGCTTCTGATGGGCAGATAGGTACCCTCTGCATGCTTTCTCATCTGACTTTTTGGCTGACCATCATAAGGCAATCTTGTAAGTTCTTTTACATTTGTGTATCTTGTGTTATATCTATTTTCTCTAGTAAAACCCCGACTAATACAATCAGTAAAGCTCTCTGGGAAAGAAGACAGAGAACCAGGCAGGAAAAGAAGAGAATTGGAGGGAGAGTTATGACTGACAATATCAATCTGCACTTCCACAGAGATTCCCTGGTCAGCTACTCCATGAAGCCTCTCCCCAAACCATTGTGGTAGAGAGAGGATTGTCTTGATGTTTAGTAATTCACAGTTCAGGGAAGAGAAAGAATTGCCATGTCTTCATTGTTTACTATGTGCTAGATTTCATACATTTAATTTAATCAACTAACATATTGTTTTTGTTTTCCATGAATACATGGATGACTATTTTAGCTTGCCTAATTTCTTATGCAGTCAAAGGAACAATACGAGCAAAGGCCCTGAGTTGGAAGGATCTTAAGCCAGTGAGGTGAGTCATATTATCCCCACATTACACTTGAAGCTAGTGGGATCTAGGAAGATTAGGTAATTTCCTAAGGCTATGTGGAACCTAGGGTAGTGTGAACCCAAAGATAATATCCTTATATATAATCTAACTTCTCAATCCTACAGGTGAAAACAAATGGGGAAACCTTTCAAACGATTATCAGGAGATCTTCTTGTGCCCTGCGAGGCCACCACAACTCCTGGAGGAGTTTAAGACAGATTTTTTTCATTTGCTCAGTCTACCAGACTCCAGATTAAATTAAATCAAAAGACTGTTATTTCAGGTGCAAAAATCCTGGATGCTTTTGGAGAATGAAACAATCTTCTTGCTCCCCCAAGATCTTTCATACCATTATGGTGCAGTCCCAAGCTATCAACGATAGTGGGAAAAAATGGGGCTTTACAGTAAAGAGAAGAAGCTATTCACACTGCTCCTGCTTTCTGTAAAGGAGAGATCTTTTGATCTTTGAAACAGTCAAAAGCACAGTTTGATCTTCCTCAAACTCATTTATTTTAGATTCTTGCAAATTTCTTTTCTGTAGGTTTACTTCCTTAGAAAACTCAATATTCAATTGAACAGTGACTTTTATACATTGAAATGCAATATTGAATAGCTGAAGCCTAATAAATGCCATCCCAGCTATATAGGGTATTTTAAAAATCATAAAAGGACCGATTGAGCCCGATCCAGGCAAAGATGACAAAGCGAATTCAATGCTTCTTTTGAAAATGAGTCATGGTCAGAAATACTCACTTTGACCAAAAGCATTTCTTTGAATGCCAGAGGTAAATTTGCTCACTTTCATTTTCTGCCTGGGTTTCAAATCGGCCCTACAGAACAGAACAAAATCAACTCCAAGAGGCCCTAGCAGTTGTTCCAGATGTAAATGTGAACCGGATAGTGAGGTCGGTTTTATTCTTTTCAATGTGTTATTTTCAAATTATGTAGATGTTATCCAGGTATGGATCCATCACATTGTGCACATTTTTTCAGGGAAAAATAATTCACTGCTAGTCTCTGTTATATTACCATTCCCCAGACCACTTTTTTTTTCTCTTATTAAAAAGATGTTTTATTGTCATGAGCCTCGAAATTACTGGCAAAGGGAGAATTTGACATATGTTCCCAGTTGTGGAGTGCTCAGAGAAGGACAGTCACAACACAACTGATTAGCCAAAAGGAACCAACTTTGATGTCAGGGAACATTTACAAATTTCATTTAAGATTCAAATAACCTGTGGAAATCAAAGTTCGCAATCAGAACTTCTGTCCCACTCCTCTGGCTGCACTATGGCCCGAAGAATGTTTGTTTGTTTGTTTAACAATTTGTAGATGATTAGATGATGACTTAGTTTGAGAATGTGTCTCTTCTGGCCCTTTCAACATTAGGCCCTTTAAGGAGATGGATAACTTCACTGTCCGTTTTCTGTTTAACACATGTATTTTTTCCCATTTAGGTATATGCTTTAGCAAAATGTAGATTAGCACTGCCAAAAAGACAGTTGTGTGGTAGCATCTCCTTCCCTGATATGACCTCCTAAGTACTGGTTTTTATACTTTTACAGAAATGCTCAGTGTTTGTCAGTTTGCCTGTACCAGCTGAAAGCTCTGTTGGAATTGGGAAAAGGACTGGAATAGGAAGAGCAGGTTCTCCTACAAACAAGAAATGATAATCTCTAGGGAGGAGATAGTGGAGGAAAAGAACTCATCAGATATGCATGGAAAACCTGGGACTGAATCTCAGAAATAGCAAAGGCAAAAGCAGGAACTAAAAATGGTATCAGATTAGACATCATGGTTTGGATCTTAGCGAGTTTGTTTTATGTGGTTCTTTGGGTATCAGAACAGACATATCAAATCTTACACACTGCCATAAACCTAGATCACCTTGGTATTTGTAGACAGTCTCTAAACATGAGACTATGAGAAGCCTCCAGAAGTACCTTCTTTAGTCCCTGCCTGTTCTGCACTTGTTAGCCCATGTAGAGTACCACATTACCCTTAGCCTGGACATTATACTTTTATTCACTTGAACACCATCGGTTCTTCATGATGTCTTTAAACATAGACCCTGATTACTTGTAGTTTTTTCCTAAACAGTAATCAATATGACAGCTCTATAATGTAGTCAACACCACAGAAATGCCTAGCTCAAGGAAGAAAAGGAAGACTGGACAGCCCCACACATGTGCCATGTGAACAGAGATAAGGGAGCTTTGAAGTGTGGAACAGACAATTTTTTGGTTGAGGAGAATAATTCACATAATTACAGAAACTTCAAATAATTGGCTTTACTAGAGTAGTGAGTTTCCTACCATGGAAGTAACTCAAACCAGAAGATATCTTCCACCTGAAAGTAGAATTATAGAAAAATGGAGTCCTACATTCCTTCACAATGTCAGAACTGGAAAGGGCCTTAATATCACATAGTCCAAGTGGTATAAGAACTCCCTGACAATCACTTTTAAGGCTTACTGTCCTGTGTAGACATATGTATTTTTTCTATATTCCCATATAGCATCAAGATTCCAGAAACACTCTCTGGAATGGCAAAGGTGGCAAAGTTAGCTTCCGTATCTTCCATCTTGACATGACCAAAAACAACTGCAACATAAGAAACTCTGTATTGGGGGTAGATAATAGAACTATAGCTTTAGAAAGAGTGGTTGATAATTAAAACCATGAGGAACTCTCAGTAGTGTATTTCAGGCAACTTCGGGATAAGATTCTGAGCTTCAGTGACATGCTCATCCCTGTCTCTAGAATCATTACCTCTCCAATAAGACTTTAGGGGAAGAAACTATTTTTTTCCTTAATGTCCCTTTTTTGTTTCCTACAAGAACATTTTTAAACAAACACAAATAATGATACCTGGATTTCCAGACACTGGCAAATCTCATACAATAAGATGAAGAATAAGGGAACATGTTCTAGGAGACACATAAGATATGCAATAATTAGCATGGTAACCTTCAAGGCATGGTAACAAAAAAACCAAAGATAATTCAGCACTACCCATGTTTTAGAGCACACACCAGCTCTGCATTCAGTTTAACATAAGCTTGAGTAGTATTACAGTGATGAGATTGCCTTTGCCACTCAGTTGGTACATTTTGTCTCTTTTTTACTTCATTGCTTTCTGTTAGTAATTTTATCAGGAGCTTGAATCAAGTCATACACTTTTTATGGAACAATACCCCCTGATACTCACTCAAGTGTAGTTTCAGCAAAATCTTCAGTGTCCATGATAAAAATGTGGGAATTTAAAAAGTACAATCAACTGGAAATATGAAATGGCAGAGAGACTGCCCACCCAATTAGAGTGGTGAGAAACAATTATGAGGCAAGATGCTCAACACCAAGCAAAAAGTGGAGAAACTGGCTTCAAATAAACAAGACTCATTCTCCTAGTAATATTTTCCCCATCCTACTGCAACCCCCTGCAAGACAGACCATCTGCCAACTGTGCTGGCGAGAGTGTGTCACCAAGCAGAATGGGTCTATCAGCACAGCTGTTTGTCGTGCTCATTAATTCTGGGATAAAGTTAAGAAAAATCCTGCAATGCAAAAGTCAACACTAATCCCAGTGGTTGTGGTTCTTAAATATCCAAAGATAATCTGGAGAAGAAGAAAGAAAAGAGCAGTGAAATTCTAAAACAAATAAATAATTTTGTTGAACACCATTTCTTCACCAAATGCAGTACATTATAGTGAAAATATTCACCAAAAATAAACCAAAAACTTTATATTACAGGCACCCTGTACCTCTCCAAACTTTGTATCAATAAAACACTATCAAATCAAGCATGCAAAAATGCATTCCTACCTCAATTTCTATGTCAGTGCAAAATACAACTCTCAAAATGTCAATTTTATCTAGTTTTGCCTTTCAAGAATGTGCATAGTTAAAAATCAATGAAGTGTAGTGTTTGGAGGATACTGTTTAATTGACTTTTCAATTTACTTGGAGCTGGCAGAAAACTTCTTTTTTGGCTCTGGTAGGAATTAATAAAAGATACTGATCAGAGAAGATACTGTCCTAGAGATCTAGGCAACTTCTATTGGCAACTTCTTAGAAAGTCATATGCAATAGAAGTTCTGACAAAAGAAAATAGATACTACCTCACCGTTAGCTGTGCTTGTGTCCTAAGGCCTTAGGTAAGGCTCTCTGATAGGATGTACTGGATCCCATATCTCCACTCAGGACTTCTGCGTGCTCTCCCTCCATTCACCTAAACTCAAATTTATTGTTAAGACAGCACGGGACAAATGAGCAGAGGAAAGGACATTCACAATAGGTAGAGAAGACCACACAACCTTGATTAATGTCCCTTGTGAAAATGAGCACTAAACTTTTCCTACATCAGTCCCTTGAGGGAGGTAAGCGGATTTTACCTCTGAATTATAAACACAGTACACAGTAAAAATGAGTTTCACCTCATGGATAATTTTTGAACTGCTGCTAATGATATTTTTCCTATATAGATAAGACAAGTCACTTCACTTCTCCATATTTTGAGGTTCAGAAAGTGCAGCACCACTGTCATCACTCGTATCACAATCATCAGAAACGAATATTTTCTGGTACAGTTAGTTTTGCATTATTTGGGTAAATCCTTGCTACTGTAGGGAAATGGGAAAGAGAAGGCCAGTTCAGTGGTGATTTAAAGAGATCTAAACCACCCAAAATATTCTCCTAAAAAAAGTCTTCAACAGCCAGGGATTTAGCTCAGCGGCATAAGCACCTGCCTTGCAGGCGTGTGGTCATAAGTTTGATCCCTGACACACAAAAAAAGCCTTCAACATTCTCAGACATGCAAAATTGATTTAATTCTAAAATAACAATACTTTTAATAATAAGCACAAGGCTTATTTGTTTAAATTATAATAGCCAAATATATTTATATGTGATATATAAGTATTTCCTCTATAATTGAAACATTTATACAATAAGAATAAAACATATATTCCATTTTAAACTTGGCAATTTCTATTTTTGTAATTAAATAGTAATAAGAAACTAATCTCAATATCAAGATTTTATAAGCTGTATTTCAGATTTTGTGACAAAGATCATCTCTACTATTTTGAGGCTATGACTTTGTGCAGAAACAAATTCCAAATATAACATTGTTTGAATGCATTATCCCTTATAAAGTGGTGCACTCAATCATTTCCAGGAAGACATGTTGGCCAAAGGAAAGGACCAACTCAGTGTTAGTGAAACTCCTTCCTCCCTGCTTTAACAACTAATATGCCTTTCTTGAATCATGTATACAGGTAATTGATGGGTTTATTGATTATAGCAAACATTCACCATAAGAAACTTCAATGGCATGGAGGGTTTCTGGGAATGAAGTGTCCATCTTTCAGTCCAATGGGCAAAAAGGTCTACACATGGACTCATCATAGCATTTCATGATCAGGGTCTACCAACTATGAATATCCATAGCTGGTGATTTCTTTTGATATTCTAGAAAGTTGTCTCCAAAGAGAATTTGAAGGCCTTGTCTGCCCAAAACTGACTGAGCATAAGGCTCAGTCAGGTTCAGTTTTGACATTCTGATTTCATGCACTCCTGAGTTTCATCTGTGTTACTCTGAAATCACTGACCATCCAGTGTATTTGCCCTCTGACAGTTTACCCCAGGAGAATAACAGGTAAGTATGGGAGTTTGGACAGCAAATCTTTGTAAAAGAATCAGTTTTCCCAGAAGAAAAATCTCAAACATGTATTTTGCTCGACTATGAACTGATACATATCCAGGAAGCCTGTTATGTAGCTTGAAAAAAAGTCAAACACATGCTTGCTTACTCCATCTATCATAAAGTATCTAGGACAAATTACATGAATCCAAAGCACATGAAGAAGCTCAAGCATAAGGCAAAGCCAAAAAGAAACAAAAATCACTAATATCAGTAATGAAAATGGCATAACATTTTGTTTCCTACGGAATTAGTAAAACATTATCAGTTTTTGGTGGTTAACAGAAATATAACTCAAACTAGTGATATCCAAAAAGGAAATCTATGTTACTCTAAATTTGGAAATTCAAGGGGTGTCATTCTTCAGGTACTGCTGAATCCAAGTACTGAAATGATGTCTACATTATGTCTTCACACTACCACTGTCTTTTGCCTAAAGTTCCTCTGTGTTGACTTCTATGTAGAATTATCCACTTGCTCCCAGAGGACCTGTGGATTCAATCTTGTTTCTGTTGCTTGAGATATTCAAAAGGAAAAAGAATCCACTGTCCTCAGAGTTTTGTCTTGGGTTGTATGTCCTCTACAGTGTTTTTAATGGCTACTGGGACTACAATATGTGTATTAGACCTAATCCTGGTTAATTAGCATGAGCAAACCCCCTAAAACCCTGATCAAAAGTGATGAGCTTTTCAAAGAAAAAGTGAAAGCAAAGTAAAGGAAAAGGGATATTTAGTGAACAAATAATAGTCACTTTTGCTACCAGCACTCATCTGGTGTTCTGTAGATTGGACCTGGAAATGCCCCCAATTTTTACACTGTTCTTGAAGTTCTCCAGCATTTGTTCTTGAGTCCAAACACCTAAGACTACATCAAGCATAGAATGCAATGGGCATCTTTCTTTTATTCCACAATTGTTCATTTAGAATCTGTCCAGAGGTATGCACTAAAGATACAATGGCCAGTGACATAGACGCAGTATGAAAAGAGATAGGGTGGAGAATAATATAACTACTATTTGTTAAATGTAACAGACATTCTGGTAAACTTGCTAATGTAATTTTAAGGATGTTATGGAGAACAGCAAAGAAGAAATCCTTGCCCAGACTTGGGGGAGGAGGGCTGCCTCTAGAGAAAGTGAAATCGAAGCTAAGGTTTTAAAAAATGAGCAAGAATTTTGCTACTCCCAAGAGGGAAGTTGGGTAGTTTGGGAAAAGGAAATAGCATAAATGATTCTCCAAATCAAGAAAAAGTACAGCATTTTAGAAGAACTGAAAGACTTGTGTAAGTTCTAATAGTTTATTAATATAAATAACTCAAAGGCAAAAACATTTCTTATGCAGCTCACTTTGTGATCTTAAACAGGTGACTTGAATCCTCTAAGTCTCCCTCACAATGCTGTTGTAAGAACGAAATGTAATTTTGCATGTGCTCATGTGCTCATGTGTGTGTGTGTGTGTGTGTGTGTGTGAAATCTTTAGTAAATTTAAAGTGTTCTGCAGCTATAAGGTACACATAGAAGACTGAGATACATAGAACTGCAAAATTATTTGTGATTACGGAAAAATGACATACTTAGGCTTTCTGATGTCTGTGCCATCAAGCCCTCCTTATACCTGATGGAAAGGGTTAAACTATTGTTTTAGGCAGTGAGGACCGGGATCCTGTGTCCTTTGCATCGGTGATGAGAAATTCAGTAAGAGGGAACGGGCAATGTGGGAGAGTGTGCTCTCTAGGAAAACAATAGATGCATTCAAAGAATGTGGGTTCAACACATTGTATTAAAAGCATGCTTGGCAGGAGAGAGGGATCCTGGGACTTTAAAAGAAAAAGAAGAAAAAGTTCACATGCTGATGTTCTAAGAATAAAGATGTGCTTGGAACGCAACAGAGAAAAGGAAGAATACAGGGCCTGAAATGATTCATACAAATTATGAATCTATGAGGAGAGGAAATAGTTTGGGGGATTCATACTCTTAAAACATCAACCTAAGGTATGTTTAAATTGTAACTCGGGCCAGAAAGCCATGAATAATCAGTTTGTCTTGGAGAATTCTGGAATTGTAAACAAAAGGATACAAAGCATTGTCCAAGGTAAATATTGACATGACTGAAGAGGAACTAGAAAAACTATTAATGAAGCCAAAACATTGCATCTGGGGAAGATGTTTCACATTCTTATAATAAGCACTGGGGTCCAAGAAGTTCAAGGATGATGGATAAGAATCATGTCCACTGGGTTGAAAACTTGACTCAGAACAAAGGCCCTCTCAAATGTAAAACAGTGATACTACAAAAACATTAATATGAACTTTTAAGTCCATGTTACGTCTTAAAATAAAGGCAGTTCTCCCTGCCAGACACCTATTTGCCCTCAGATGTGAGGGGATTAGTCCTTATATCCTAGGGCGGCCACCCAGTTTATATGCTGCAAATGAACAGTGGTTTCTTCCTCAGCTCCCAGCCGCCCAGCAGGGAAGTGGTCTGGGAAGTCCCTTTGGGGCCAGCTGAGCCTCTGTGAGGTCAAAGTCCTTCCACCCCTACAATGACAAATTTCCTTATTTGGTGAGACACATCCTCCTCACCCAGGAAAGCTCAGAAAATACTTCACTGGTTTCTTGGGGTTCACACCCGGCCTCCTCCCAGAAGGATGCTCAGGTGGGTAACCTGAAACTTACAATCCACAGAAGCCCATTATCGCTGCTTAGGGGAGCAAGTGAGGTATCTTGTCAGCAGAGCGGCACCATGGCAACCGGTTCTTCAAAGCAGTTTTTAAAAATACAAGTCGACTTTCATCTGGAAACATCCCAATTACCCAATTAGACTAAGCTGTAAAGTCTTTTAGAATAATCTCAGATCATAAGTGAGTGAACAGCTCAAACCCAAACCATGGATTTCTGATACTTAGAGAATACAAGTTTGTTGGTACGGTCTTCTGGAAGGGAGACAATTCTTTACCAGCAAGAAAGAGGAAACCAATCTGCATTTGCACAAGTCTCAGTGCTAAAGTGGCATATGACTATATCCCGTGGGGAGCCATGAGATCCCAGTTTTATTTTTCCCACTTAACAGATGGAAAAACTAAGGAGCTATAAGTAGACTCATCCCTGGGGAAAACAAAAGAGGCCAGAGTGAGACAAATTGGGTGTGTGTGTGTGTGTGTGTGTGTGTGTGTGTGTGTTTATCTGTGGCTCCAAATTGAAAAAATCAACCTTTGAGCCCTGCAAATTCTACAATGTCTTGTCCCTCACCTCCTCCTCCATGCTTTCCCTGCAAGGAGGTGACACTGAGTTTACCACCCTGAAGCTTTCTGTCTTCCTCTTCTACTGCCTCACAGACCAGACCACAGATACCTATTCTGCTGAAAGAAGCAAAGCTTCACTGTTTCTTATGGCCTGAAGTGTATTCCCACAAAATCCATTTCATAGGGCGATGAAAGAGGAAATTAAGGTGAAGCAAGGTCACCTGAACCCAAGAGAACTAGTATCCATAGGTGAAGGAGAGCTTACACACAAAGAACAAACTCAGCCACTGAGGAACGGCCATGAGGATACAGTGGTCATCTGCAAGCCCAGCAAAGACGTCTCAGAAGAAGCCAGCCGTGCTGACACCTTGATCTGGGACTTCTGCCCTACAGAATGTGAGAGTAGATTTCCATTTGTTTAAGCCACCAGCTTGTGACAACCCACTACAGCAGCCCCAGCAGGTTAACACACTATTCTTACAACAGTCATCAAGTTTTCCTTGATGTCACAAATTAAAAGAATTGTTTGCGACAGCCTCATCCACCACAAGGTAGGTGCCAGTCACATCATGAACTTCCAATATTCTATTACTTTTCCAGGATATTTTCCAGTGACCTAAAATTGAACTTCTTTTCCTGTTAGTCTTTCTTATGCTTTAAGGCCCAGATCCGCAAACCCTTGTGGGACTATCACTAAGATTTAAGGGATATCTTCCAGGTAGAAGGTTCTGCGCAAAAGAACTTTCTCCTTTAATCCTCATGGCCGCACTACAGGACAGATACTCCTGCTGACCCCATTTTGGCAATGAGGAGACTGAACTCCAGTGTGGAGAGGCCATGTCCCCATCCTAAAAGTCAGAGCACCTGCAGCCCCTAAGCACTGTGCACTTTCCAGGTAATGTCTGCACTGCACACTATACCTCAAAGCTCAAGGGAAGCACACATAATTCACTTTGCTTTTCTTTGAAAGTTGAGAGGCAGTATGTGCAGTATGCTAATCCTGTCAGTGACACAGCTTCCTCATCTATAAGATGAAGATAATACTAATTTTGTTGTATCTTTTTGTTTTATGAAGACTACCTGGACTATCACATTAAAACTATTGGAACTATGCTTGGGCTATAACAAGTATTCAATGAATATTTGATACTGATGTGACTTCTGTTTCCCCAACAAGGATTTAAGCTTCTCTCTGCAATGTATTTTGATATTCCTAAAAGCTCGGAGCCTAATATTGTGTTCCTCACATAGTGACCACTAGGAATATAACTGTTCAAATATCAATTGGATGCATCATTTTTAACAAGCACCACATATTGATTATCCTTCCTCCTATCACAGTTAACAAAATCTAAGCTCTCTTTACTTCCCTGCCAGGCTCTCTCTCCCTGGCATATGACCAACTGAGTTCCTTTTCTCATTTCTTCCCTCCCTGGGGTTCAAGCCTGCTAACAATAACCATCTTCCTTTTCGTCCAACTTGCTTTCTATTCTGTTTCAGAAGCTCTGCTATTCCCTTTCCCTTGCTCTGCTTTTTCTTAGTGCTTGATGGTTTTTACATATCTGTTTATTTGTTTATCATCTTTCTCACCTAGTGAGAGTGGAAAATCTATCAGGGCAGATAATATTTGCTTTGCTGTTGTCTTCCCCATGCCCAGGAGAGTAAACAGCACTAGCAGACATGCAATAAATATTTCATTATTGAAGGAATAAATGAATGGGCCAATGTATCTTCAGACTCCTCAATAGCATCAACAGATAGCTTTTAACTCCCCATTTTACAGATGAGAAACCTGAGGCCAAGAACTATTAAGTAATTTTCCCATAGAAACACATTATTAAAGAGCAGAGCTTGGATTTTATCCATGGCTCTGATTCCAAAGTTGTTTTCACAATACCAATGTCTCTTCATCTTAAGGAACTCATGTGCACTTTCCATACAAAATCTGAGCTAATTTATTTAACATTTTGAGTAATTTGTATATTATGCAAAAAAATTATTTTAAAAGAAAAGTAATTTCCACAGAATAAATCACCCTGAAATAGATATGTATCCACTAAAATTCAAACTATTCATCATTATATATTGAAGCAAGTGTATGACTCCTACATTTGAGCACTGATTCACACTGCTTCATTCTGCATATCCCAGGGCTGGTCCTGAATCCAGCCACCCAGGCATCTGAATCTGCCACATCCTACAGTGCCCATCTCAACTCCCCCTGTTTCCTCCCCTTCCTGCTCACAAGTCCCTCTGCTCTTTCACAGGACATTCCTCACAAAGAGAAGACAGGAAAGGAGTTTCAGGTGCTTTTGAGGCCCATGCTAGAAGCTCACTTTGGAAGTTTGTGTAAACCTATGAACATACCAGTACAAAGCTGATGCAGGAGGTGGAGAGAGAAATTAAGTGAAAGCTTGAGGCTGTGGAACTACACAGAGGGAAATCTCTCCCCAAGCTAAAGATCGGGGACACAATCAAGGAAAGCACCTTCTCTAAAGGCTTGATTGGTTGATCGAAATCTTCAATCATCCCCAAAATAATTGATTGCCTGGAGAAAAGCACTTAGTGACCTGTCTGCTCAGAAGGGAGCAGCCAGTGCTGACGAGAAGGAGCTCTCAGCCATCATGCCCGCACCGGGCCACAGCAATGATGAACTGAATTTGAGTAAAGAAGTATATTGCCTCATTATTTTCTGCTTCAACACATGCATGTATTTCTCATGGATGTTAACTCACAACAACAACAGAGGAATTTCTGCGGGGTTTTCATTTCCATGTCAGGGTTTTATGTATATTCAGTCTCTGGTCCTCTTGAAGAGGCATGATAGATGGTGCAGCAGGCCATAGACCTGCCAAGGGCAAAGCAGCTGAAAACAGGACTGTGTTGGGGCAATAACTCTCCTTCAGGTCCCCAAAACATGCTCCCCCATAAGTCTTCAGCTTTCACCTGCCCACCTAATCTAATCCTGGGCACCACAGTGTCCCATTGACAGTGCAGGTGTGATCACATCTCTCTTCAAGGCCAAACACCAACCATCCTCCACTGCTGCCCTAAGAACCTCCATCTGCCTCAGCAGGAAGCCCCAGGGCCTTGGAGGATCCAGCCCTTGCCCATCTCATCTAAGCTCATCTGTCAAGTCCTCCCTCCCTCAACTGAAGGTCCTATGTGGTCTTCACACACCTTGTGTTCCTCCTGCCTAAAAGGCTCACATTCTTCTCTGTCTTCCACATTTCTTTTTGTCCTCTCAGTCCCTACTCAGAGAAGTGTTCTTGTGTCTTCCTTCTGCCCAAGTCAACTGACTTCTGGAAGGAGACGTGTCCAGCGTCTGAGAGGCCTCCCCACCTCCATAGGCCCCTGCTCCTCACCATCTAATGCCTGTTCATCTTCCACTCCACTCCATCAAGAAACTCTCCTCTGATTATTTTTTCCTAACCCACATAGATCTCTAACTTTCCGAAATTTTGTCATTTAAGTCTGCATCATACATATGAACACTTGTCTGTCTTCCTTTATTCCATTCCAAGAAATTGAAGAACTGCCAAAAATTCCCACCAAGTCATCCTTTTCCAGGAATCTGTCCTGAGGAAGTAATCAAAAAGCAGATCAAAGGTTTCCATACACAGAACATTCATGGCATCATTTTTATAATAACAAAAACAACCTAAGTATGCATCTGTGGGAGGTACTTACAACTATAACTATGGAGCCAGTAGAAATAGTTGAAGAACATGTGAAAACTTGAAAAAATGTCCATGAAATAATGTTACATAAAATATCAGGATCTAAAATTGCAGTGGAGTATGATCCCAGATATAGAAAAGAATAGATGGAATTATGTTTATATATAAATGCGATAGCAAAGCATATAGCATGACATCCAGATCCTTAAATGCCCAAGTAGGCTTGGCCCTGTGGTACTTGAAATATGACTTCATCACTCTTTACATCACTTTCCTCTTCCATAAAATTGAGACAATAATAGTACTTCCATCTAAGGATACTAAAATGATTAAATTATCATATATGTATATATATATATGTATATATATACATATATACATATATATATATATAATGTAGAGTTATGCCTGGCCCATAATGAATGCTATAAATGTTCAGTCATTTTTGTTATTATACATTGAAAAAATATTCCAAGGAACCAAAACACTGCCCTTTCTAGGTGATGCAACTGTTATTTTTATTCTTATATTTACATTTTTCTGTCCTTGTTTTAGTTTTTCAGATTGCCCACAATAAGCACTTATCAGTTTTTTGACCTGAAAAACATAATGTTTTCAAAATAAAGCTGTATTATAATGTGACTTCAAGGGTCCAGCCATTATTTTTTTGAGACAGAAAGAAAGATGGAGAGAGAAAGATCCACTGGCCACTTCACATTGTCTAAGACTCTCTGTGCCCCAAGAACACAACATAAACCCTTGTACTCTGCGATGAAGGGCAACGTGTGTTGGGGATCAGGGGAGGTGGAGAAGCAACAAAATGTAGCTGTTAAAAACATGGCCAATAGACCCAAAGAAAAAGTTACTTTGGGCAACTTGCAAAATCCTTTTTATTCTGTTTCCTCTTTTGAAAAATGAGGGGGAAAGAATCCTCACTTCACGAGATAGAAAGAAAAGCACACAAAATTGCATAGGATCCACCAAAGAGTCTAGAGACTCAAGAATTGTTAGAAAATCAAAATCATGATGAAATTCAGTATATATGCATTGGAAGGAAGATTTGGGGCTACCATAACTAGGGTTTGAAACAAGCCTTCTGTCCCTACCTTTTACAGTGGCAGCCAAAATCATTGAGGTTTTGTCACCCTGCACTCCCAATGATTCTGTACTCAGTATTCTATTTATTGTCCTTTATATTACTTACTAATCATTTGCTTTTTTGTTGATTTTTTTCCTTAATTACATTGTATCTGTCTTCACAACTTCATTGTATAGCCCATAAGGACAAGGACCAGGCGTGTCACATGCATGATGTTCAGTCTCCTTAATGCCAAGCACAATGCCTAATACAAACTAGTGATCCATAATTAGGTTTCTGGTGAAAGAATGAATGTCCGAAATGAATAAATAAAGCCGGGAAAGTCATGTTAGCTGCCTTGTTTGGTAAAATAAACAAATAAATAAATGATTCTAGGGAAATACAGAGCCTGACACACAATTGGTATTCTTTCAAAATTCGTTTATTCTCTCTGGGTATCGATCAGATTAGTTTTCACTAGACATTTAGCAGACAGATTTGAAAATTATTTCAATTATCTGGACAGCTGCTATTCACATTGCGTCTTATACTATTACCTCTTAAGCCTGCACAATCACTTGATAAAATAATGTTTTTCCTGCAAAGTACAGTATAAGAAGCTTTGAAACTAGAATTTTTGTAATTCACACCCCATGCATGCCAGATGCAAAAATCATTTTGAGGTGCTAATTGGTGATGTAAAAAGAAATAAAATAAATGAAAAATGAAAATGCAATAGTGGATTTTGGCAGCAAAGAAAATAGGTTCTTTTCAATCTAAAAATGGTTGTCATCCCTATTTCTACTGGTTTAATTTATTTCTTAAATATAGGAGGAAAAATTGATGATTAAGATAAGTAAGGAAAATTTTTGGAACAGAGTGAGGAGGTGACTTAGCGACCATATGTTGCCCAAGAATGGAGCCTTCAGCAAATGTTGAAGAAGAGCAAATGTGCTTATTTGCATGCTATTGGTGATTATGTCCTGCTGAAAGAATACATCCCATTAGTACTAATGGCCATTATATACACATGCTATTAAAACAACATATAACCTTTCCTGAGACCACGAGCAAAGAAGAAGTTAACAATACATTGCCAAGGGCAAAAAGAGGAGCAAAATAAGCTGCTAGATAAGAATTTTTCAAACACATCCACATTAGAAAAGACCCTATTTCTAATATTAGCAAAGCAATGGTTTGCTTAGCATTCTAGGCATCCTAGATGGTAAAAATCACACCTCTGTCAGAAATACAGAATTCACTGTGGCAGTGGTTATGAAGAAACCTTACAAAGTAAGATATAATGGGCCTCATGATTTAACTTAATGCATGAAATTCAACCTAAAAAAGTAAAAATCTCAGTTAAATCATGCAGGAAATATAAGCCCATGGCTCAATAAACAATGCTGTCTCAAACTACTGGGCAAAATTAAATGTGATTCATCCAAGAGTACTCTGGGAAAAGTTTTCAGTGATGAGAATAAAAAGTAGTCAAATGCTCCCATCAGTCAATTCCAGAAAACCAAGCACTCCTGACCCATATATTCCTCCTAATCATTGTTTGAGGTCTCCTGCAGTCAAAAAGTCCAAAAGTCAAATCTTACATGGATCAGGTCTTAAGAAGGTCTTAGTTCTTTCTGATGAGACTCGGGGTAGGCTGAAGAACAAAGTCAGTGCTTCAAGTCAAGATGGTTGAAGTTATGTCAGAGGAAGTCTTTCCTGGTTTTCTACAGCTGTATCCATGAATTTGGAAAAGGGAATATATAAACGGTATGAGGTGGCAGCAGGTGACTATTCTCAGCCCTAGAGAAGGACATTACCTGCCTCAATCCTGCTGTAATAACTTGGGACTCCATGTGGCTGTGAGAAGTTAAAACATCCTGTTCCAAGACAGTGATAGTGAGCCATTTAGAGACAGTGCCAAAACTATAACCCAAAACTCACATATGTACCTCAAAGTGACAACATTGCATTGAAACTTGAATTCTGAGGTTTTAGGTTGAAGAAAACAACTCATACACTTGATTAACATACCAACAGAGAGGGCTCTGCATGCCCACTGGGGCACACGTGTCATGGGTTTGCCACCACTGTAAGAATGATTTAAAGACAGAGATCACATTACAGTTAACTTTAGGTTTCCTGTGGTGCCCATCACTGCGTTTAGTATACATGAGGCACGCAAAACACAGGAGTGACGAGATTATAAAGGGAACATATATTAACTATTAACCCTTTGCTTTTGTGAGTCTATTTACCCTTTTCCAACAATTTCTCAGTGCCCTTTGGTGGTCTACCAAAGCTAAAGACTGAGTCAGACCCAAGTTTAAATCCCATTTCTACTACTTAGTAATAATAAACACTTTTACTCTGTCATATATACATATCAAGCATTACTCTAAACTCTTTTCCAATACTCTCCAACTTATTATTGGGTTGTATCCAGAATTAATATCCATTGTAAATTGAAAGTATCCTGAGTCAAAATTACATTTATGTAACCTAACTTATAGAACACTATACCTGAGCAACACAACCTACTACAGAGGATCAACTGTTCACCCTCATTATTGGGTAGCACACAAGGAAACAGAACTTGCTACTGCTGTCCAGCATTGTGATACAGGGTCACACTGAGTGTCTTGCTAGCATGGGAAAAGATCAAAATTCAAAGCATAGTTTCCACTGCATGGATATTGCTTTTGCACAGTTAGAAAATCAGAAAATCATTAAGCTGAACCATCCAAATTAAGGACCTTCTGCATATAATAAATGCTTTTATCTTCATAACAACTCAATGTAGATACCAGTATCATCCTTGCATGTAGATTAAGAAACTAAGGCACGTATGTTATCTTCTCCAAAAGCATGAAGACAGCACTAACAACTCAGCTATAATGGGTATTAGCTGTATGGTTTTAGGAAAGTTACCTAATCCTTCTGGGCCCTATTATTTTATTCAGTGCATCCTGAATACACACTCTGTCAGAAATATTTTTCATATAGAGGGTAATATTGTGAACAAAAAAAGATGCTTCTCCTCCATTAGTGGGAAACTAACTAAAGGCATAGACAATAAACCACAATTAAAATTATTCTATTTAAGTACAATAAACAAAATAAAACAAGATATGGTAGAGTACTAAGGGAAAGACTTTAGCTAAGGTATTCAAGGAAGTTTTCTCTGATGTGGTAGAAACTAATCTGAAACCCAAGCAATAATCCAGCCAACACATTAGCCAGCGGCTTTTGGCTGGTGGCACCTATTGGGAAGATGGTAGCTGGGAGTTAGCATGCCTTCCAAAGATCTTCCTGCTTTGTGTCCATTTTTCCATGAATCCATCTACATGCCTCTTCCCCAGATGGCCCAGCCTGACCACCCGTACTACTATACATGCAGCTGATAGTATGTTGAAGGACAACTTTTTCATGTGTCCTGACCATGTTGAGTCTATCTTTTGACACAAAATGATGGACCATGTCCACCCCATGGACTTCTGCCTATTGAAACTGCCTTGTCTCACTTGCACTTCTCACTGGGCAGAGCCGTAGTGCATCAGCAGATCATTCTTGGTTTCCCCCCACATACTGAGCCAACATGTCTGTGAACCAAGCTCTGTTCTTTTCCCTTCTGTCATTCATAAGGAACCTCTCATGGATCCACAAGTTTGTTCTCAGAGAGAACTGCTCCAAAGTTGAAGATGCACATGGGTCTAGCCATCTACTTGTGCAGCTTACTTATGCCTTGTGATCCTGCTCATGGTCATTGACAGATAGTGATAGTGATGGTGGTGGTGGTGGATTGCTGATGGGTCTACCCAACTGTGTTGGCTTGCCTTCATTGTAACAAAATACCTGAGCAAAACAACGTACAGAGCCGAAAGGTTTATGTTGGGTCATGGTATTAGGGAATTCTGTTGATAGTTAGCCAGCTCTATTGATGAAGGACTGTGGCAAGGTAGGAACATGGAGAAGGGTGCTGCAGAGGAAATATGCTCAGCTTATGGCAGTCAGAAAGCAGAAAGACAGCCTGTGTAAGGGGGCTTTCTCCATCCACTTTTGTATTATCTGGGCTTCTCGATTTTCAGATGGTACCACCCACATCCAGGGCAGTTTGCGTCCTTACATGCCAATCTTCTTGGCATGAAACGTCTATGAAAATGCCCACCGAGATACACCTAGAAGTCTCTTTACTAATTTCCTTGGCTTTTCACAATCCAATCAAATTGGAAATTAATATTAACCTTCACAACATTCATAGAGAAAATCTATCTCATGATAAGTAACTCTGAACATGAGGCTCTTGAATGATGCCAAGTCAGATGCTATGTCTTCCCAGGGGTAAGTAACCATTTTTTAAAAAGCTATATACACTACTGTAGCTGGCATGGCATTGCTCTAGGTCCCCAGGGGTTACACTGAGATCCCATTGGAGCTGCCCATAAACTCCACATAGCATTTCCTCTTCACAGACTTACAATATCACAGGATCTGCTGGGTCTATGGATCCAGTGGCAGGGCTGCTTGCATTACAGACAAGAACTGTTACAGAGCTCTTTCTTGGTCTTGTCTCTACTCAAAACTGGCAGTTCTCCATGTCAGATAGAAAATGGATTGAAACAGTATTGCCAAGTAAAAGATATACTACCCTAGAGCTCAAAATAGTTATTAAACACTGCTCTTCTTTTAGTGATGGGATGGGAGGAACAAAATTGTTCTTTTTCTTGGAGATGATTTCTCAGCACAACTCAGATACCCTGATACCTAAATATGTTATAATGCAGTAGTTTATATTCATTAAAGTATATTTCTTACTTTCCAGGGTACATATATTCTACTAATATATAGTACACTATATTCTGCACCCATTTAATTGCTGCTTTTTTGCTTCTCTCATTCAATATTGGTTCTTTAAGACCATCTGATGGCAGTGGGCAACAAAATCTGCTCCATGTGAATGTGAATTATTTCTGATCTGTCTTGTTAACAGGGATGGGAGAAAAATCTGCTCACTAGATCAATGACCATACTTGGGTCTGCATATCTGAAACCATTTTAATCTATGCTAGCAACGACACCACATCCAACTTAGCAAATGAAATTAGGGCAACTCTGTGTTTGATTATGTGATGGAACATGGTTAATTAACAGAATTCATCCAGTTTTTGCAGGAATCAGACTGGCAAATTATGTAGAGATCATCAATCTTGCATCTACCAACATAAAATATTGTCCATGTCCATCAGTACTCTATAATTAAATAGAAGTGGTATATATGTGATCAGGAGCCCAAAAGGAATGAAGTCACAAGTAAGTTATATGAAGCAGTGGTCCAAAAATCCATGATCCCTGCTGCTGCTACCCTGCCTCTTCTCTCCCAGCCTACACTTATGGCCTCATAGAAGAAGGGACTACAATTAGCTGATGGAGGAAAAAAAGACTCTTGATTTCATATAGTTCTGCATGTTTCTTGAGCCCCACACAAAAGGACAGCTGGAGTACTAAAATGGCTCTCTGGAATATCCCTGGAGGGCAGTAGTGAAAGGAAATACTCCCAGCCAGCAGAAATTCGGGCAACACATGTGAATGTATACTTTACTTAGGAGAAATGACCAGACATGCAGTTAAATACAATTTATAGGTCTTAGCCAATGGTTTGGCTGGATCATCATCAGGAAGAACATGATTTAAAAATTGGTGACAAAGAAATTTGGAGAAGATTTATATAGACAGAACACTGTAACAAAACAATCTGAAGATACTTGTTCCCCTGTGAATATCCACCAAAAGATGACCCCAGAAAAGACGGATTTTGATAAACAAGTGGATAAGAAAGTGATAAGCCTCTTCTATAGCTACTCCATCATCATCCAATTGGCTCTTGAATGAAGTATCATGGTAGCAGGGATGGACATTATGCATGGACATTGAATTCTACTTTCCAAGGCTGAGCTAGCTATGGTCACCACTGTGTGCTTAGTTCACCAAATAGCAAAATCCAGAACTGGAACAATAACATGGCACCACTCCCCTAGTCAGCTATATGATGGGAGACTGATTACATCAGAGCACTTACACCATCGGCGGAACAGTATTTTGCACTTTCTATAAGAAACATTTACTCTGGATATGGATTTGCCATCCCTAAATGCAATGTCTCTGCCCAAACTACCATCTTTGGACCTACATAAGGCCTTATCATCATCACAGTATTCCATAGAAATGCCTCTAACCAAAGAACTCACTTCACAGCTAAGCAAATGTGGCAATGGATCCACTGATAGTATTCACTGGCCTTTTCATGTTCTTTAACTCCCTAAAACAGCTGACTTCATAGAACAGTGAAGTGGTCCTTTAAAGACCAAGATATAGTGCCAGCCAGGTCACAATACCTTGCAGGACTTGTGCAAATTTCTACAGGCTATATATTCCATGAATCAGCAACCATTATGTGATGCTTTTTCTCCCAAAGCCAGATTCACTGGTGGAAGAATCAAAGGGTAGAGGTAGGGAGGCATCACACACCATTACTCCTAGTGACTCAGAAAAATTCTTTCTTCTTATGCTCATAATGTTTTGTTCTTCTGATGCAAGCATCTTAGTTATGCAGAAAGAAGTGTCTCTACCAGTAGATATGCAATGATTCCACTGAACTGGAAGTTAAGTCCGCCCAGCTAGTTTAGGTTTCTTATGCCTCTGAATCAATAGGCAAAAAAGGAAGTTATGGTCTGTGGTGATTGACTCTAACTGTCAAGGGGAAATTGCACTATTACTACACAATGGAGGTAAGGAAGAATACATCTAGAACACAGGACATACTTTGGCTATCCTTAACATTATTATTGCCTGTCATTAAGATCATTGAAAAGCAATGGCCTGTTGCAGGCAAGATTACTCACAGTCCAGATCCTTCAGCAATGGAGATTTGTGGATCTCCCTCAATGTAAACTAGGTAAAGAACCACAAGCAGTGGAGGTGTTTGCTTAAGACAAACACAACACAGAAGAGATAGTAAAAGACAGTTGAAATGCCAGCTATGACCAGAAACTAGAACCATATTTGTCATAAATATTCCCTTAATTTGTTATAGATACAATGTATATTGTATCCATAGCAAAAAATTATATTTACTTTTTCCTTTGTTATTTCATTATCATGTCCATAAGATATAATAATTTTATATCCATATTTAAATATTGTTAATTTTACAACATAATATTTAAATTATAGAATATTGGGAGAAAAGTAAACACTCAAAGATTCTGTCTTCAGAGGAAAGGATTAGTATGTTTGGAATAGTACACATTGCATCATGTTAGCAGAATTATAACATTGCTATTATCTTTATTTAGAGACTAAGTAAATGTGTCTGGGTACTGATTTGATAATGGACAGATTTATGGTAGCTAATTTTATGTATCGGTTGACTGGGCTGAGGAATGCCCAGATACCTGGTAACATTTCTGTATGTCTCTGAGGGTAAGAGGCACACAGGATGCTTACCAGGAGGAGGAATACTTACAAGAAAGTAAAGGAAGCAGGCCTGAGCTTAGAGAAAAGTTTAACTGATGCTTTAACACAAAAACCTCAGCTGTGCTCACTGAGGAATGACAGCCAAAATGGCCTTTCAGAACTGCTATTTCGTGGATGGTTCCTAGCCCCAGAATGCTCCTGAAGAAAGCAAGACAACTTCCTTCCACTGAAGACAAGTTCTGAGCAGCAACCTAAACTCTCAGAATCTGGAGCATGAGATGGGAATCAACATCCAGCAGAGAGTCCACTGGACACAAACCTTTGTACTAACATGAAACCCTACATTAGCAGCCTCATCTTTAGGAGAAAAGCAGATATTGAGAGTTCCAAAGAATAAAGGCTCCGTATTATACGTTATGAGGCTAATATTGGAAAGAAATGCGCATACTTCTTGTGTCTCCATAGAATAATGAACTTTTCTTTTAAAAGGTTAATTGCTCAAAGAACAGTGTTTCTGTGGCCTACATAGTATTGGGGCTTTCACAGATAATGCAAGCAGGCATGTGCTATTTTGGGCCCTGTTGAACCAAGAACAAAAGCAGAGTTGACAATACTGTTCAAAGCAGAGTGTTTATGTGCTGTCATGTGACCAGTCACTCCTGCTTCATGTTTTTCTGAACACTTTGTGACCATCCTTCATGAAAGAAGCTCCCAGCTTGGCAAGATGAAAGATTCTTTGGTGTCAAAGAAGGGAGACCTGGGTTTAGCTGTGTGACCTTGGCTGGTTATAACTCCTCTTGTAGCCTCAACTTTTTCTCTAAAATGAGGGCTAGTTAAGATACTATAAACACACAACCTGCAAATATGTGGTTACCTTTCTTGTTCATGGAAGACATTGCTAATACAAAAAGGTACTCTTTCACTGTTGAACTTAGATTAAAACAGAGAAATCTCTCCCAATCAGGAAATTAATATTAATTAAAGTTGATGCTCAACATGAAAATTACAGACCACTTCTCTACTAAATAGTGATATATGTGCACCCATGTTTTTAGCAGCACAATTTGTAATAAATCTTAGAAAGAACACAAATACCTATCAATCAAGGAATGGATAAAAAAAGATGTGGTGTTTTTATACAATGGAGTACTACTCAGCTATAAAGAATGATAAACTTGTCTTTTATAGGTAAATCGACGCAACTTAAGACCATATTTATAAGTGAAATTAATCAGACTCACATGTGTAAATATTGTTTTGTTTCCCTAGTGTAAGAAGCTGAAAGAGTAAAGAAGATCCAAATGTGCAATAAATATTGTGAAATGGAAAGAAACTTTTCAAAAGGAAAGTGAAACTGGGATGGTGGAAAGGAGAAGAAGAAGGGAAAAGCAAAAAGAACTATATATATGATATATATATATATATATATCTTATATATATATATGATAGTTAAGATGCAATACTACTAATTTCTACTAGTTCATTAAAACAGAACATTTGTGCTTATATTGTTCAATCAATTTTTCATGCCTGTGTCTTGTAATCTGAGCACCTACTTTGAAAATAACAACACATGATGTACTAACCATTGTTACTCTCCTACTATCTTGTTTTGAAATTTTGTACTACTGCATTTGTTGTTTTTTCTCTTTAAAATAAAAGTAAAATCAAAATAATAAAATAAAAGTTCCCTGCTGATATCTATGATCTAATCATGCTCAGAACTATGTATGGAAAATCACAAGAAAGGCATCCCTGGGGACTCTTATTTATAGATCTGCAAAGATCACATGGTACAGAGACACCAAGCTGTTGAGGCAGAAGTTCCGAACAATGTCCCCACTTTCTCCAACAGCTTTATCTTCTCTGGCTTAGCACACTCTCTAGTACCATCCATCCCTTACCTGACCCAGCGAGCAGTCTCTGGGTTGAGGCAGCCTTGGGGCATGTCAATGACATAGGGTGAGGCTATCACAGAAAAAGCCAATTTTAGAAATGTCATCACATCAGCGCAAATTAGCTCTGATCTTCACATTTCATTAGAGGCATTTTGTTTTATAGTCAAAAACCTTTTAATTCTACAAGCATCATAAAGACCCACCACCCCTAACTTTTCCTAAACTCACAATTCCATGAATAATTTATTCTTCTCTCAATAAACACACACTAGTAAGAAATAAACAGATCCATTACAAGTGAGAATAGCAGTCCTCTTGCCTGGCTCAGCTAAGCCCCTTTCATTCTCAAAGCTCTATTCCTCCCTCCTAACCTTCTCTCCACATGCCACCTCCATCCCCTGGCTTTAAGAAACTCATTCTGCATGATGACAGTTTTTCAAGACAAACACTGTGGTTCTTCAGAGATTCTAGTGCCCTCATTAGAATCAGTCTTTTAAGGCCCTTCAACTATTTTGAAATTCCTAACTTTGTCCTCATCTTGATTCATCTATAATGCTGCCAGATGCCATGTATCATTCAGTAAATCCAACTACTTGTCAGAAATAGTAACTGAATCCCCCATATTTCCAACTCAAAGCTTGATCTCTTGAAGTCTTGATACAAAAATATATCAAGCTCTATGATGTTCAAATTGCATTTGAAGATTTGTTTTTCTGATAGCTGCCAGTTCCCAGGCCCCCACACCCTAAAGCTAAGCCACCATTAATATCTCATTAGGTGAAAAGTATGATAGAATGTAGCATATCATGATTAGAGGGACCTCAAAGATTATGTAGTCCAACTGTCTGTTATACAGATAGGGAAACAACTATAGTCAGGAAGCTTTGGTCATTTACTCAGCATCACACAAGTGAGTGTCAAGGCAGAAACTGCTCTGTCTGATAGCAGTCCCACACATATACTCATAACATGCCATTATCTTTTGTTATTCCAGATAACAACAAGACATCTCCAATTGAGGGGTCTAGGGCACAAATGAAGACAAATTCTCAGCAATGTCTCCTCTGGAAAATTTGTTAATGCCATTCCCACTCCACCTCACTCGCCCTCGTCCTAAAAGAACTAAGAAATCCAAAGTAAAACTTTTGCTCCAAGGCAGTGTCTCACTATGGTAGTCAGGCTGGCCTGGAACTCAATACATAGCTCAAGCTGGGCTTGAACTTGCTGTGATCCTCCTGCCTCAGTCTCCCAGGTGCTGGGATTAGACAGGTGCACCACCATGTTGTTTTTTTAATATGTCAAGTAATAATTTCTGCCAAAGCTTTGGGCAGCATAGACCTGGTCAGAAAGAGATGCAGGTTACCAAATTCATGCAGCTTGGAGAAACTACCTGTTGGAAAATCTTTCCTGGCATCAGTATTTCTATTTGTAGGCTGTGCTGTCTACAAATCCAAAGGAGGTGAGAGAATGAGCTATCTGGAGCTGTCTGGAGGAAGCATGTTTTAGACTGGAGGATCAATAGCTGCACAGGGTTTGAGGACAGATTGGACAAATTGAGCAATAAAGGAAGTATCAGGAAACAAGACAAGAGAGTTGGGTTGCTCAAAGAGAGGGAGAAAATCACACAAGCCTTAAAAGCTGTTGTAAGGGCTTCGAATTTTACTGTGAATGATGAGCCATGAATCCAGGGCCTAGGAAAAAAGGAAACATGATTTCAGTCTGCACTAGGGGTCATTTCATAGCCACTGGGATGGCTATAAACAAAACAGTCATATAACAGCAAGTGTTGGCAAGAATGTGGAAAAATTAGAAACCTCTGTCATTGCTGGTAGGAATGCAAAATGGTACAGTCTCTTTGGAAAACAGTCTGGCAGTTTCTCAAAATGTTAAACATAGAATTACTATGCGACTCAGCAATTCCACTCTTAGCTATATCCCCAAGATAAATGAAGCAAGATGTCCCTGCAAAACCTTGCGTATGAACAGTCATGCCAACTGTATTCCATAATAAAAGTCCAACAGGAAACATCTCAAATGCCCACAAAATGATGGATGCATAAATAAAATATAACATATCCATAGAGCATGTGATATTAGTGGGTAATTAAAAAATAAAATGCTAATACAAGCTGTACCAGGAATAAACCTTGAAAGAAATTAGGCTAAAATGTTGTAGAATTATGATGCATTCAATCAAAATATATTCATAATAACTCTAAGGGCACAAGGGTGATTAAGAGGAAAGAATCTCCCTACTCTTACTACTAGGAGTAGTAAGAAGTCACTACTCCTTTGGTGGGATGATGAAAGCTCTAAAACAATTGTAGTGATAGTTACGTAATTCTATAGATATATTTACAACTGTACAATTAATGATCTTGAATGGGCAAATTATGTAGTACATTAATGATATCTCAATAAGGTTGTCATTAAAAAAAACTTTTGTCCTTGGGGATGCTTTGGTAACACTATTCAGGGTGGAGAGCAGGAACATGCCAATCAATTGGGCTGCTGTTGCAGAAATCAGGTGTGACAAGATGGTGGTTGGACCAAAAGTGGATACTGCAAGGAGGAGAAGTCCTTGAGTTTTGAACACTTTTTGAAGGACAGTCAACATATTTCTTTTCTGAGAGGCTGAATCTGAAACATGAGCTAGAGGTTAATGTCGAGCTGAAAATTGAGCCACTGGTAGGGAGACTTGCCAAGCATTGTGAAAAAGACATTTTTTGGAAGAAAATAAATAACACTGGGAGAAGTGAAAGCAGAGTTTTGTTCTGGCTATATTAATTATAAAAACCTAATAGAAGTTTAAGTAGATGTGTGAAGTGGGCACCTCAATCTGGCATTCAGAGAAGAGATGAAAACTAAAATATAAACACAGGAATCGTCAGCATTTAGAAAGTTTGAACCCTGAGATAATCACCTACAGGGAGGAGCAGATATGAAAGATAAGAGTTCCATGGACTGAGGCCCATGATATTCCAAAACTTTGGCATTTGGAAATGAGGAAAACCATCAAAGCATATGGAGAAGATATGCCCATTGAGATAGAAGGTAAATCAAGTAAGTGTAGAATTTTGGAGCCATAGAATGAAAATGTTTACATGAGAAGGAAACAATCGTGTGTGAAGGGGTTCTGATGAGTCAAGTAAGCTAAGGATTGAAAACTACTCAATGAATTTAACAGTTTGGAGATCACTGCATGGTTTTCACAGGATTATTTGTGGTGAAGGGCTGGAATCAAAAGACTGGTTGGGGTTATTTTGAGTCAAATTGAAAGAAGAGAAATTGAAAGATGATACTTTACTCATATCTGTTCTGCACAGAGAGAAATGGAGTAGAAGTGGGAAGAGTTGTTTATTCCAAGAGGTTCTTCCTTTTAAAAAAATTTTTTTAGAGGTTCTTTCTTTTAAGATGTGAAAAATCACAGCATGCTGGATTGCTCATGGGAAATACTCATGATATGAGTAAACAGGGAGCCACTGATGGAGGAGAGAAGGCTGTAGTGGCAGATGCTGAGTCTAGAGTAGAAGACTTGAGGTCTGCTGCCCAGCGTCAGAATCTGGGCTTAAGCATAAGATCAGCACAATAAAAGGAGGTCAGGGAATACAATAGCATGACCCAGATCAATATGGAAATTGAATCATGTGGGAATCTTCTTTGGATTCTGTAGAACAAGAAGCAGGATCATTAGCTGAGAGGGAAGAGGGAGAGGGACACTAGAATTTTGAAGAGAAAAAAACAGGATTTTGGAAAGGAAAAGAAAGAAAGGAAAGGAGAGGGGAGGGTAAGGGAGGGGAGGGAAGGGAAGGGAAGAGAAGGAGAGGACAGGTGAGGTGAGGGGAGAGGAGGAAAAGGAAGGGAAGGGAAAGGAAGGGAAGGAAGGGAAGGGAAGGGAAGGAAGGGAAGGGAAAGGAAGGGACAAGACTAGGTTGGTTAGTTCTGGCAGACCTAGTCGGTTGTTTTTTCATTTTGTTTTGTTTTGTTTTGTTTTGTTTTTGTTTTGCTTTGCAGTACTAGGAATTGAATCCAGAACCTTCAAACTGATTTGTATCCCTTGCCCTTTGTTACTTCTCTTTTTTTATTATTATTTTGAGATAGGGTCTCACTAAGTTGCAAAATTGCCCAGGCTCAGCTTGAATTTGCAATCTTCCTGCCTCAGTTTCCCAGAGTGTTTGATTACTGGCATATATCACACCACCAGACTTGGCAATTTTCAACTAAAATATCATTGTTTAGTATGTGTGTTTTCTACAGTCAAATTGAAGTGCAAGGTACAGGCGGAGAGTGGAATTTACTTCAGGCTGGGGTTATCAGAAGGTTATAATGAGGAAAGACCCTAGGGCCCGAAAGTTGATGGAATCTGAAAAAGTGATCATAATGACGGTCAAGTCTTAGACCCAATCTAAGCTGAGCAGAAAGTGAACTGTGCACAGAGAGGTTGAGGGGCAGTGAAAAGGCGAGCACATCAGTGGAGTGTAGGTCTCAGTGGAAAAGAGATATAAAAAGCCTGAGGAGGCAGCGGCACATTAAGTTGTAATCGTACACCTCTACCTCTGCCTGAATTCATTTATAGGCACTTGTTAAATTGTATTAAATTTTAATGAATTAATACCATCCACAAAGTGACATGGTGTACCAGTTTCCTAGGGCTGTATAACTAGGTGGCTTAAACAACAGAAATTTATTACCTAAGTTCTGGAGGCTACAAGACCCAAGTGGTAGTGTTGTCAAGGTTGATTCCTTCTGAGTGTCTCAAGGGATAATTTGTTCTCTGCCTCTTTCCTAGCTTCTGGCAGCCTGGGGCAATCCTTGGCTTGTAGATGCCATTCTCCCTGTGCCTTCACCTATTCTTCCCTTTGTGCATATTTGTCTGTGTCCAAATTTTCCCTTTTTATAAGGACACTCATCACAATACATTAGGGCTCACTCTAATGACCTCATTTAACTTGATATCTCTGTAAAGACCCTATTGCCGAGTAAGAACACATTTGGAGATGCTGAAAGATTAGGGCTTCAACCTATTTTCCTTGAGGAACACAACTCAACCATAACACAAAGTACCTAAGTGGAAATTTAAATGCTGGAAAGAAATGCACAGGAAGCTTGCTCTGGTGGTATATGTTTATGATTTGTAAGGCTAAGGCAGGAGAACCTCAAGTTTGATGCCAGCCTGAGCAACTTATCTACTTAATGAGTCCTGGTCTCAATGTAACAAATAAAAAGAGCTAGGGATGTAGCTCAGCACAAAGGCCTTGAGTTCAGTTCCCAGTATAAGAGAAAAAATGCACACAAGGAGAATGTACTTGCATAATATTTCAAATAGAATGACCAAACTTGAACTTTCAAAAATGCCTTCAAGGTGGGCTGCAGAGAAGAGAACCAGACACCAGCCCCTTCCTGTGAGTTGGTACCATTTGTGAGCTGCAGGGAGAAGAACAAGAAGCCAGCCCCCTCCTGTGAGTCAGTGCCATGCAAAGGTCACAAGGAGGAGAATCAGATACCAGCCTCTTCCAGCTCACAGGCTGAGAGACAAGAAAAGCCAAGCCCCTACGCTACCCCCGCCATAAGCAAACAGCTGATCTGGAGAAACACAGGCTGAGATGATAGTTATTGAAGTAAAATACAACTTAGTGCTTGTAGTATTTAGTGTTTTATTGACTTTTCAGGCCTAAAACTGGAGGTCTGATCATCTATTTAAAGAATAGCAATGCACAATATATCTGCTATGAAGGATCTCCTCCTGAAAGTGGTAGCTCTTGTTAATTCCTTATTACCTTGTTTTAAAGTCCTGTATTGTTTTAATTGTTTTGCTTCATTTGGTTTTATTCTGTTTTGTCTTGGTTGATTTTAATACATCTGATGGCATGGGCAGCTATTTCAAAGATAACTAAGATTTATTATGGTAGCATTTTGGATTTACTATTATCTTGTTTTGAAACCCTGTGTTGCATTCATTATTTTGTTTTTATTGGTTCTCTTCTGTTCTATTTGATCTTACTATGTCTGATGGTATGGGTGGCTATTTTGAAGACAAGAGACATTATGGTAGCCATTGTTGATTTCCTATTACTTGTTTTGAAATCCTGTATCACTTACAGTTTTGTTTTGATTGGCTTTACTCTGTTTTATTTTATTTGGTTTTATTCTCTTTAAAAATAAAAATTATAAATGGGAAAAAATTTCAAAACAAAGAGAATTTTGAAGACAGCATGAAAGAACCAACACTTTACAACATACAAGGGTTATTATTATCAGCAAACTTTTCTCCAAAAACTTTCAAACACAGAACATGATAGGTTGGTATACTCAATATTCTAAAAGAAAAAAATTATCAACCAAAAGTTCTATATCTGGCAAAACTTTTCTTCAAAAACAAGGGAGAAATTAAGACATTTCTCAGTATACAAAAAGCCAAGAGAGCCATTACCACTAAGCCTGCCCAGCAAAAAATTTCAAGGGAGTCCTGCAGGGAGAAAGGAAGACCATAGACAGTAACTTGATGCCATTTGAAAATTAAATATCTTGATAAAGGTAAATACACAGGCAATTGTGAAAGCAAGTATTCCTTTGAAAATAATTTATAACTGTACTTTTTGTTTTCTATACAGTTTAAAAGATTAATACATTTTTAAAAGCTAAAAAAATAAAAATATTTTCAACTGGAGAAGTCAGTTGAAATAGGTGGTAAGTCATTTTGCTATTTGGGGGTAATGCGTAGGTCAGGTTGAAAGACTGAGTGGTAAAGAAACAGTGAAGACAATAAAATTATCCTAATATTGGTCAAGACAGGGTCCCTGAGGAAAAGTTACATAAAGTGATTAGATAGGTACTCCCAGCAAAAAAT